>JANHFR010009721.1:0-12015 GCA_032468015.1 Mimophis mahfalensis | reverse complement strand
GAAGAAAGCAAAAGAGCAACCAGGACTGGCAGTCTCCACAACTAACACAATAATTGTTCATTCTAAATGAATTAAATGAGAATTCTTTAGAATTCTGAATGAATTCTAAAGTGTTAATTCTAAATGAAAAGAAGAGCTGCCTCTGGAAAAGTCACTCTTTGTGGGGGGAGTGAGGCAGGACCGGGGCTTGTTGACACCTCAAATCTCTATTTGGAGTAAAGCAGAGTTTTCTTTAGTCCTAGGAGCTTGAATATATCTGTAGATGAATGAGAAGATTGTCCTTGTTGACTTAAAAGGGGAAAGGAAAGGAAAGAAAGGAGGAGGGAAAGGAGAAAAGAACAGAATACTTCCGTGTTATCTCATGGATTCTGTTTATTTTGTTTAAAGACAATGCAGTAGAAACAGAAATATTTTGAATTTAAAAGCTCTTTATACCCAACATGTTTATTTCCCCTTGCAGTCAAAAATAAGTAACCATAGCAATAGATTATACTTCTCTCTATCTATACGTATACACATTGTGCTTAAAACAGCGTTTTAAATACCTTGGCATTACGATTAGGCATCCAAGAGTTGGCATTTTGCTTTTAAACACACAGGCAACTGAGTAGACAGGCATTTATGGTTATTTTAGTTCTATTAATGTGAGAAAAGGTAACATGACACAAGGAAAGCATGAAAGTTGCCTGTTTTAATTAGTCACTGAACATCTGCAGTGCTGTATACAAACTAAACCTTAATGTAAATGTGTTTATAGCAAACAGAATATTGCACTAGAACAAAGTAAATCCTCAACAGATCTTGGTTTGACAGACTTGGGTAGAATAGATAAAATCAATCAGGTGACACATGGCAGCCTCATTAGCAGTGCATTCCCCGTTCCTAATAGCTTCCTTAGTGGCATATGAACAATTAATACAGTATACCTATCAACCCACCTATTCCTCTTTTCACTAGCTTTCCAGATTACTTCAGCAGCAGTAAGTAGTGCCAAGTCTGTTGTTTGGTTTGAAACCAAACATTTAATCTACGTTGGTTTTTAATGGACACCCCTTCCTCCCATTAGTCCATTGAGTATGATTAGCCCAGTGCATTGTCGGGTGCAGCTCCATTTTATGCAAAGATTAAAAGTAACTAAAAACTATGCAGAGTCTAAAGAATGTTAAATTGAATTGACAGGTTATGGGATCAAATTTCTGCTTAACCCTTAATTTACTGAGTAATCCAAACTAAGACTGATTGTTGATAGATCATGTGTTATCAAGTCAGTGTTAATGCTTAGTGATCACATACTTATGTCTTCCTCAAGATAATTTGCCCCCAACCTGGTCTTTGAAGTTCCCAACAGTGCACTCATCACTATTACAACCAAGTCTGTCCACATTTCTGCTGGTTGTTTTCTTTGCATTCCTGGCACTTTTCCCAACATTGCAGAATTCTCATGGAAATCTAGATTTCCTCATAATGTGTCCACGATATAATGATTTAACCTGATCATTTCTGCTTCAAGTGGGAATACTGAAATGATTTGTTTTGTGGTCCATTTGTTTATTATTTTGAACTGTCCATGGTATTTGTTTGTTTTCTTGGCTGTCTATGGAACACCAAAGTTCAGAACTGCCAATATTCTTTCTGTCTTGCTTCTTCGCTGCCAAACTGTCAAACTTTCATTTTGTTGGGGTGATAGGGAAAATTTAGCTGGTCATAAGTCAAAGCGTATCTGTACATGCGGAGCCAGTTCTCTGGCAGGTCCAGAAGTATAGCATGCATAGATAACTTGAAAAGCATGCAGTGACTTTAGTCTTCAAAGACAGGTGCTTTGTTTTAAAATAATATCCTTTGAATTATTTGCACACCCTAGCATTACTCTTGTCTTTTAGTATGTTGGCTAATTTTAATTTAAAAATGCACTATTAGATTAAATCTGTTGCCTGTCTTACCATGCAAAGAGTTAAACATAAATATACCTCCCTGAGATTTGCTGCTCTGTTCTAAATCCCCGGGAGTTGAAGAGGAGAACACCTTTATACCAAACTGATGTACTCTTAGGCCAAGAACAGAAGAGTGGACAGACTGCATGTTATAATTTCAAATTAAGTCAAAGCATTCAAGTAATGAAAGATCCCAATGAATATACTCTTTGAATTCCTTCCTGATACTAAAGTGAAACTTTCAGTACACCTGTATTACAGTATTTTGATGTATACCCTGTTGTATCTTAAGAGTTTGCACTTTCCTCATGAACTGCCATGTCCTCATAGGAGAGCTATATCACTTATTCATAACTCTAATATGGGAGCAATTAAGTTGATTTATATTCCAGAGTTGCGAGAATTGATGTGATGGTATAGAATAAAAATGCCCTTTTAATTCTCTAGAAATTCTAACTATTTCTGTAAGAATTGCTGTGGGTCTGGTGCTGTCATTTGCATCATTAAAAGTATTTAGATGAAAGTGACCTTCTTCTTCTCCAGCATTGCTGAAAACTTTGATCTAGCCCTATCCCCTTTTGCAGATGCTTAGATTTTGTTTGCTCTTTAAATTCACAATAATCTCTTAGCCAAACTGTTTTGTTCATCCCCTAGCAATTTTTTGTGCCATTTTCCTTGTTCTAGCAGCTGTCGATTTGTCATTTGGTGTTTCTATCTAATTACCAGTTTTGCTTTCCCATTTTGGAGTTAACCTTTCTCAACACCATTCTTCTCATGATGTATTAACCAAGACACTTTGGAAAAAAATTGCATTGGACATTTAGAAGAGATGAAATGAAAATCTACTTAATGGGAAACTGCATCTCCTGTTATGTAGCTATTAATGTAAGTGGTGTTACCGAACATCCAAATTCGCAACTGCCTTTAAAGTACATACTTGCCAATTTGTGCTTTAATTTGGATCTTTTATTTTTATCATTTAGAAATATAGCGCTTAATTGGGATCAGCTACGCCTTAAGGAAGAATGTGCTTGATAAATAAGCGAATAAATTAAGTCGCCATCAGCAATGAAAGGCATCATGAGAAGTAGGCACCTGTATAGTTCTTGTTTGTCTGAGGCTCATCCAATTATGGAGAAACACCATTTCTGTGAACATGATAATGCTTCGTGATATGAGGTGTAGTCAGAACACTGGAATGTGTTTATTTGTTAAAAAAAGAACCTCATTAGGTATAATTAAGAGAGAAGAAACTGAGTATTAAATTTTCATAGCATGCTGACAGTTAGCAAATTCTACTAAAGCACCTAAAGCAGAAATGCTACTTGGTTAGTACATGAAGGCATTGGTCTTCCACCTAATTAACCAAGCAAGTCTTTCTACAGTGATATGAAATAAATCCCATTGAAGTTAATAAAACTACTTTGGATTAGTCATACCTGGTTTCTGTAAAGGCACCTAGCCATGTAATGTCTTACCAATGTTTTTTGCAGGGCTTTTCAGATCTTACCTATATGGCTTTCTTTTAAACATGGGTTTAACATTCTTGAAAGAATGTGAAAATTGGATTGAATTCAAACCAGGAAAAAAAGTTGTGTTCTGCCAACTGGTTGCATCACATCCATTGGCATTAGGTGTATTACAGGTTTTCTAGTTCAGTCACTAATCAGGAATTTCACTTAGACATAGTTTTTATGGGGTTATCAGTAGCAGCATTGGTATGCTCCATTCTTGCTCCATGGCCATTCATGGACTATTTCTAGATAATGTCAGCCACAAAGGCAGAAATGAAGTTGTGAGTGACACTTTCTTTGCACTGTAAGACAAAGGCTGAACTTTCACACATATAAGATTTACTGGTGTTTTGGAAGAGTTCTGGATTTGTGTTCAAAAGTAGCCTGAATGACTGGCATAGATCTCTTTTCCTATGACCTTTTAGTTAGCTAACATGATCATAGATCCATGGTGGTGAACCTATGGAACACGTGCCATGGGTGGCATGCAGAGCACTCTCTGTGAGCATGCGTGCTGTCGCCTGTTCGCTCTCCCTAATTATACCAGGAACCTCCAAAAGAAGAGCAAATCTCTGCAGAAAAATACAGTTTTAAGGAATTGAGAGCTGCCTCTTTAAACTAAAATCCCTGAGAAACTGAAAGAGAAGTCAAGAAGTATAAATCACCAGCAGACAGGTTCCGGGCAGGAGTCCAGGCTGATAAGAAGGAAAAACTAGGAGCCATCCAAAACCATTCGCACCACAAGGATTCAGAGTCCACAGGTTGATGAGCAATTGTCCTCTGCAAGGGACAAAGCCCAACCACACACTTCTTCAGCACTTCAGGGCGTGGCCCAATTAGTGACCAGCTGAAGCCCAGCCTCTCTCCCTTTGGCATTGTAGTTCCCTTCTGAGCCTGCATCTTTCCCTTGTGTCCAGCAAGGCCTCCTCCCCATTGCTGCCAGGCCTCACCACCTCCCTCTGAACCAGAAGATGCTCAGCCTCCACTGACACGCTGACAGCAGTTGGCTCTTGCTGGTCCACTGGGGGGGCACCTCTGGCACACTGCCAACCACTGATTCCAGATAGTCATCTGAGTCACAATCGCTCGGCACAGCAACTGAAGGAGGTGGGGCCACAACACCACCCCAGCTCGGCTCTGCCATGCATGTGTGCATGCCTCCCACCAGCCAGCTGTGCTGGTCTCTGCTGTGCATGTGCAGCGGGGTGCATGTGCAGGGGGAAGGGAGCATGCAGGGGGCAGGGGGCATGCATGGACATGCATGCATGGGGGCATCATGCACAGGGGCATGCACATGTGAATATGGGGAATGCACACGTGCTCAGGAAGCACATTACATTTCAGGTGTGTGCACACGCACACTTTGGGCACTTGGTGCTGAAAAAGGTTCAGCATCACTGCCATAGATAAACACTCAGTTCCAAACACCACTCTAGAGTCACCCAACCCGCCTTACTCCCTGTTAGGAAAAGTGATTGGTGGCTGTTTTCCTACCAGCAGAAAATGTTGGGTGGAAGGATAAACAAAGCAAGGGATATCCACCAATCTTTTTTATTATTATTTCAATTTATATGCCACCCTTCTCCAGAGACTCAGGATGGCTTACAACCTTTACAGCAATAGCCTTCATTCTTTGTACATACCTGCTTATTAGGGCATTTGCCCCCCACCCCTCAAGCAGTGTTTTTACAAAGTCAGCTTATTGTCCCAACAATCTGGGTCCTCAATTTACCTACCTCAGAAGGATGGAAAACTGAATCAGCCTTGAGCCTGGTGAGATTTGAACTCACCCTAATTGCAGGCAGCTGCCAGCTAAGTGCTACATAACAACACTTTATCCCGCTGCACCACCAAGGCTATTTTCTTAAACTTGTTAATTAAAACAGTACAGTTTCAATGTCAATGGAGATTCTCAGTCATCCAGATCATAGTTGTTTCAAAAGGCAACTGGACCATTGTTTGTTTTTTTTTCTTGAGGAAAAAGAATGTTTTAATTCTCATTCAAGAAGCTTGAATTCTCATTCAAGAAGCTTCATCAGTTGTGATGGTGGTGACCATCACAACAGATGAAGCTTCTTGGATGAGAAATGAAACATCTATTTCTTCCTCAAGGAAAAAAACAGTCCAGTTGCCTTTTGGAAAAAAGCACCTTTGAGTACATTTTTAACTATCAATTTGTATGTTGCTGACAAATAGGGCTTAGAAATCTGAGCAACAAACAATACGTTAGGATGCTCTTCTGTTGGGTCAGCCACCTGGTGTTCCCGTAAACTAATAATAAAAAAAAAGGCAGAGGGAGATAGAACATCTTAAGATAATAAAGAATTGAGGCTTCTTCCTGAGTTCTTACTGATGCATGTGGGATCATACCAGAAACAATGGTGCTCTATTTCCATGTAATGGGCCCACATCCAGTAATCCTAACTTGGCAATGTTTGAATGTTCAAGTTTGTAAAGTATGCGACGCAGCTGTGAAAACATTCATTTGGAGGTAGGTAGAACTCTTAGTAGCAGCACATCTTGATAAAGGAAAATCCAGTTATGAGGGGGAATCCTACTGCTATAAATTAATGTTTGCCACATGCCATTGCAAATCCTTGCAGCTGACCAACATTGCAGATCTCTACAATGTAGTCAGAATCCACAGAAATCTTCCCTGGATTGACTCCTTGCAAACCAAAAAGGCTAAATGGAGCTTGATATTCAATAATTAAGGGTAATATTATATTGAAATCTGTCCCTCAAGTCCTTTTCTCCTTTGTAAAAGAACCTTTTCTCCTTTTCTACACAATTCTTGGAATGCTTTAGAATTTCTTAAGAATTAAGTGTTTTTAATTATTGTTCTGTGGACTTTTTCCCCCTTATTACAACATCTCTATCATTCTGTAATCCCCTTGGTTGTTTGCATATTCTGAACAATAAAGGATCTAGTTTCCACATTATACCCTCCCTTGGGATTTCACAGAAGTCTGAGAATCTATGGAGACTGGAGAGTGACGGAAAATTACTGAACACGCATAGACTCAAGCACAGATTCTTTTATCATATCATAATTAAGAAAAGGGTAGGACTTCAACCGCATAATTGCAGCCATCACCTCGACTTTTTTTAAAACTGCACTGCAGACGCATTTGGCTAAAAAAAAAAAAAAGGTAGGTATTCTGTGGCTGACCATGCCAAACATGAAAAGGGTTTTGTAAATAAGTAAGCCCTTTCCCCATGGCAGCTATTTTTATACTGTCCACCATGTGAAATTTCCTGTGTCTACCTACCCCAAAAGTTTACTAGGGCCTATCTAACATCATTTTTCATTTTCATTTTTCAATAAGACCCAAACATTAAGAAGAAAATCCACCATTATATAACCAGTAGTAATACGGGTAGGCAGAGGTTTAAATTATAACATTATGCTTCTAATATAGAAGTCATTTTAGAATAAGTGTCAGAAGAATACGGTATATAAAATTCAGAAATGGAAAACACTTAGGAAATCCTTGAGGAAATATACCGTACTGTACTCCAGATGTTACGTCAGCAGGATTTCCAAAATTTGCTTAGTTTTATAGTCATTTCTTTCAATTTATTTTAAAATAAATATGGATATATGTTGCTAGAAGGGAATAGAAGAATGAGCAAACATAGAATATTTACTCCATATAAGCATGTTCCAGATGGTGCTTTCCAGGAATGTAGCCACAATCCCTACAAGAGTCTGATTCAAAGAAAAGACAACCCAATTCATACTTTTGGAAGAAATATCCTTATGGGATCAGTTCCAAGTGGGGAAAAAGACACTGGAAACATGGAGGCTGTTTGGAAAGATGGTTTAATGGTGGACAGGATCACATACTTTGGAGCTCTTGGGTGAAAAGAGGAAAAGATGCTGAGAGTCCATTGGCTTTATACCCTCTCTGGCTTTGAACTTCCTTGGGCACAGGAAGAATATCCTGATTGGTTTCTGTCAGTGGTCATAGCTAGCTCTATAGGTTCTGTGCTAAGTTTGGTTGAAACTTGGTGGGTGGTGCAGTGAAGGAACTTTGGGCAATTCCTGTTATGGCTCTTGTTCACACCGACTGCTTCAGTGACTCCATCCAGCCACCTCATTCTCTGTCATGCCCTTCTTCTTTTGCCCTCAATCTTTCCCAGCATTAGGCTCTTCTCCAGGGAGTCCTTTCTTCTCATTTGGTGGCCAAAATATTTAAGTTTCATTTTCAGGATTTGGCCTTCTAAAGAACAGTCAGGGTTGATTTCCTCTGGGACTGACCGGTTTGATCGCCTTGCAGTCCAAGGGACTCGCAGGAGTCTTCTCCCGTACCATAGTTCAAAGGCCTCAATTCTTTGACGCTCAGCCTTTCTTATGGTCCAACTTTCGAAACTAATATTAACCTAGTTTATAATAAACACCCCAAGATCTGAAAACATAATGAAAGACCAAGGAACTGTTTACATTATCAGTCACCAAAAAAGAATTGACTCCAAGCTATTATATCGTTTGAGAACAGTCCCATGAAACTTAATATGTGGCTTTCTTTTCAAGTAATGTTCACAGAATTGCGCCGGAAACAGATAGATATTACCAAATCAAAGTTAAACCAAAGCTAATTTACAGAATGAGAGAGACTTCTGCTGTTATATAGCAACAATTTGCAGTCTCTACATAGAAGTGAACCAAAAAGATTCTTGTGAAGAAAGTTTTCATTTTAACAAAGGCAGAAAGCGGCTGGGATTAATTGATCAGGTCTGAAAAAAGCCCCCAAAACTCTATCCTGTTTTATTATTATCAAAGCTGATATTCCAGATTATGTGAGATGTCAGCAATATAGGAGAGACTGGTGACTAGAAGTAGACTTCCCAATCTTCAGAGTGTTGCAGGATGCTATCCAGCGGCACTGTCATCAAAGGGGCGTGGCAGATTCTTTTCAACCCAATTTTTGTTTGTTCGTTTTAGGAAACTAGAACAGAAATGGGAGTGTTGGGAGGATGGGCTCTGTAAAGTAAATTATTCCTGCCCTCAGGCTTAAATATCCAAAAAATGGCCACTATTTTTGCTACCAAATTTCAGCAGCACAATTCTAGAAAGGTTGGATTGCGTGAGGTTTAGTGATTGCCTACTATTGTTCTATTTGATTTCTACCTGATCTGTTCATTAACTTTTAGAAAGGACACTCTGACACATTTTTGGACAAGCTTTTAATCTTAATTCATTTTTCCTGTTCTTGATTTGTTGCTGTTGAAAACCACTAAGAAGAGTTGGAAATTGTCAATAAAAATTTAATAAAGTAATAAAAATGAACCTATCTGAATTCATTCCCATTTCAAAGGGCATTGGAGTGAAGTTTAGATACTCACTATCAAGTGGTATCTTGATTTTGATATTTAACCCTTTTAAATAACAATTTCTTCTTTAATACAGCACACTTGCACATAGAATTTGGTGCTCAGGTATTTGAGGAGTCCTTGGTGCTTTCTGAACTTGGTTGCTTTCTCGCCGATTTTTCATTATCCAAAGTAGATAACATCATCAGCACTAAGAGAATATTTGTAGCTCAGAGTTGAAATGAGGGGTCCTTGCACTAATGCTAGGTTGGGCAATGAAAAGTCTGCAAGAAAACAATCAAGTTCAGAGAGCATCAAGGACCCCTTATTTCAACTCTGAACTACAAATGTTCTTCTTTGTTGGTTCAAATGTTTGGTGCTGTGTTGTGCCCAAATTCCCAGATCTTCCTGAGTGCTTCCTCAGAGAAAAACTAAGAAATATTTTGGCTAGTAGTAGTACTAGTTGTTGTTGTTAGTTGTGTCCGACCCATTGCGACTCCATGAACAATGTTCCTCCAGGCCTTCCTGTCCTCTACCATCCCCCGGAGTCCATTTAAGCTCGCACCGACTCTTCAGTGACTCCATCCAGCCACCTCATTCTAGTAGTAGCATTTTAACACAGATGTGGAACAAAGTTCCACTTGTGGAAAATTGATTTGGAAGAAGGGAGAAGAGGAGATTGATTGATTGATTGATTGATTGATTGATTGATTGATTGCAAACCATTACATCTACTGCAAGATTGACCTGGAGATGTGAACAGCTTTAGGTAATCAGATTTTTAAATTTCAAATGATAAAATATTGGGCATACTTTGCTTTGAGATGAGTGAGAGGATTGATAGAAGTTAAATTCCAAACTATTGGGTGGACATATAGTTTCTTCTACTCCCATGAAGAACTGCAAAAATATCCTTCCATTCCTTAATAAGAGGCTCCATTGCATCTTGGTCTGTTGTAAAAAACTAGATGAAGACTTCAGTTCACATAAGGAAAACTCTACATCCAGTTCATTGAATAGGTTCAGGTGATTTTCTAAGCAAAGCTCAGGTACAGGCCTCTGAGATTTCTAGGAATCAATTATGATATAAGAAAAAATAATGAAATGTTACTACAGTAGAGCCAGCTGTCAGACAGACACATCTGCTTTCTGTTGGTAAAGTTTCAAGGGGATAATGTACTGGTGGCTGCATCTGCTTCTAAATTTAAATGAACTAAGTAAGTATGAATATGCTTCTTTTTCATACAAGGTTCAGAGAGTTGTCAGCAGAAAGCAAGAACTGCTTAAAAAGAATCAAAGGAAAAGCAGTGGTGCAGAAGAGTTATGGTAATTGCTCTGATTAGTCAAGGACAAGTGAAGGTAACAGGTCAAATTTATTTTTCTTTTTTAATGTAAAGTTATTGCAAAGCTTTGAACAAAGTAAACACAGACCTACAACAGATCTCCAGATTATTCACAGAATAATCTTTCAGTTGATGAGCCAGTAATATATACAACAGACCACCTGGCCATATTTATCTAAAAGGAATTTTACAGATTCACAGTGGCAAGCCAATGGAAGTTTTCTTCATAATACCTCTGTTCTAAAATACCCCCCCCAAAAAAATCCATTTCCTTGTATCTCCCTCGAAAGGCAATATATTATTTCACATTCAATATATTACTTTATTGGTTTAATTTTAGGCTGGAGAAGATTTAGAAAATCACTTTTCACCAACATTTATATGGCTCTCTCTCCAACCTGGTGCTCCTTCCTGATGTGTAGGACTTCAGCTCTAATAATCCTTCTGGTGACACAGGTTACCGGTAATTGCTGACAAGATCTCTTTAGCCCAAATCCTTAAACCAATCTTTTCCATCCTGGCTTGGTAATTCTTATCCTTAACTTTCCTAGGCTGTTTATTTGAAGACTGGAATAAGATTGCCTCAAACAACTGAATTACATTGAACAATCAAATATTAACTTCACCTACCTATTACTTCATTCTCGTTCCAAGATTTTATTTTTTTTAAAGAATAACTGAGATTGAAACACCGGGCATCCTCTGATGTACATTGCTTCTAAAGCTGTTGGAGGAATAGTTTTAGGGAAAAGTGGGAAACCACCAGGGAATGAGTATTAGAAAACCTTCTGGAAGAGGTGGCAAGGGACAGTTGTTTATTTTACAAAGTTTGTAACTCACCTGAGTTCCAAAGAATTTTGTAACATCAAACCAAAAAACAATGAATCAGCAGCACAGTAACTAAATCCAAATGACTATGAAGAACAAAAGACAAGCACGAAGGGAAGAAAACAAAACAAAACAAAACAAAACAAAACCCAAGATAGGTGTCCACACTCAGTCAGCTGTGACCGAAAGTACATTGAAATAAAATCGCTTGAATTTGTTTGTAGAATTGCAGTGAATAGGGGATGCAAACGGTATACTAGTGAGGGGCTATTAGAGAGAAGTATATTGATATGAGTATTGAGCTGAAACTAAGGAGGAAAATAAATGCCAAGAGGATTTTATGAGCACAGGTTCGTTCTCCATAGAAAAAATGATAAGATGTAAGTGGAAGCAAGCAAGCAAGCAAGACAATAAATAAATAAATACATAAATAAGTAAAAGTTCAACAGAACGCTCCATTTATTCAAATGTTATATTACCCATTATACATCTCAATATTTGTATGGATTTCTGTGATATTCAATTCTTAGACATTTCAAAACACTTCTCCAGTTTCTGGAAAGTTATTTCTGTGCAGGGTTTCTTTTTAGGGACTTGTTTTTGAATTGTGCCGCTGCTGCTGCTCCCAGTTTCTCCAATCCCTTGCAAGTACTCCCTGTAATTCATACTTCCACCCTGCGTGGAATTCATCCATGGAGATGCATTTTTCATTTCTTCTCTGCCCTCTCCCATATTGAGGTCAGCCATGGAAGATGGGGAAAACTTTGAAAAGTTTCTGGTTACAGTTCATGAATTTAGATGGCCATTAATTCACCCAGCTACTTAATAGCATAACAGAAAGGTCCTTGGAGGTCCTCTAGTCCAACCCCCTTGCTCAAGCAGGGAACCCTGTACCAGTTCAGACAAATGGTTGTCCAATGTCTTCTTAAAAACCTCCAGTACTGTAACACCCACAACTTCTGGAGGCAAGCCGTTCCCTTTGTTAATTGTTCTATCAGGAATTTTTTTCCTTAGTTCTAACCTGCTTCCCTCCTTGATTAGGTTCCCTCCACTGCTTCTTGTCCTGCTTTCAGGTGCTTTGGG
>JANHFR010009709.1:6978-17442 GCA_032468015.1 Mimophis mahfalensis | reverse complement strand
AATACTGGCTGGGGAATTCTGGGAGTTGAAGTCCACGCATCTTCAAACTGCCAAGGTTGAGAAACACTGGTCTAAGACATTTGTGGGAATCCCATTAATAAATATTTTACTCCCAACATAAAACATCACAGCAAAGAAGCCACTTGTGGTAGTCCATCCAATACCTTGAGTGTTTCTTTCTCACTTAATGCATTTCTTAAGCAATTTTCTTTCTCCTCTAATGCAGCTTGAAGCTTGATGACTTCACTCCTGGAAGCTCTCACTTTAAGCTTCATTTCCAGGACGGCTATTGTTTTTTCCTTTTCCTGGCGATTTTTTCTTTCTTCATTTATTTTTCTTTCTAATTCTTGTACTTTCAACTGTAGATTCTTTGAACAAAGAAAGGATTTGTTATTAGAAAATGGAACATCTCTTCCAGATTTTTATTTTCAAAGGTGGAGAAAAAGTTTAGCAGTTATTGGCGATAACTCTGAAACTTGCAGAGCTAATTGGATCTGAAGCTCTGAAGATCATTCACAACCATTTTGAATGCTGGGGTTCTTTATAAGAAAAGTGTGGCCTGAAAGCAATGAAAATGATCAGAAAAAAACAGACCATTTCTACTAAAATAGCAAGACCTGCAGCATCAAATAGGAGGATGGATATAAGAAAACTAATTCCCAACTTCCTCATTTATAGATAGTAACCCAATGTCACTCCATGCACCTATTGAGAAAACACTCTCTGTGTTTCCACATGGCACAAATTACCAATATCATGTTTCCTGCAACCATAGATTTAAAAGCATCATTCTATAGATTTCTTTTAAACCAACCAGTCATGATTTCTCAAAGTCTGCCACACTGATGAATCAAATTTTCTACCATCTGCCCACTTCAGCTAAAAAAGTTAGATGAAACGTATACTTTCAGGAAACCTGTTTAAGAACCACAATGGACCTGGGAACATCATACATTTGGGAAAGCAGAGACTAAACAGAAATTTAATAAATGGCGTGCATAGAAAAGAACTAAGCATTAATCAAATTAGACAAAGAGACATCAGACTAAGGTGCCAAATAGGAGTTTAACAGAAACATACCTTTGTTTCTTGTTCTGTTGTTTTCAGTTTATACGCTAGGTTAGAGTTTTCTTCTTTTAGTGCCGTATCAGGAACATCACAGGACTTTTGCTCTTTCTTTAACATATTTAACTGTAGAATCAGTGCCTGTGTTTCTTCTCTACATGATTTCAGAGTAGCAACAATCTCTTTGCAGTAGTTGGTGTTTATGGCTTCCAGCGCCAATCTAGCTTGAAAATAGGGCTGTAATATAAAGGCAGCAATAGATGTTGGGAGCAGGTATGCTACATTGCTATCTCTTACATAGAGTCATGCAATTATGTAAGAACTCAGTTTCTGCAAACTGTAGATCAGGGCTGGCAAACTCCCAGCCTGCAGGCTGGATGCGTCACATGCTGGCCACACCCACATCCAATTTAGCGAAAGCAGAAAAAGTCCCAACACATCATGTGACGCCGTAACAACATGAGTTTGACACCCCTGCTCCAGATCAACATGTCCAATAATCCAAGTTGCCTTGGATTATTGAGCTATAAGAGACACACAACTACATGGACAGCCTTATCTCCATGCACACCCTTAACAGTAATACTGTGCTATACATTTTAAACCTGCATTTCGTACCTGAGCTTTGGGGTGTAGAAATTGATTAACAGACCGAAGCTTTTCAGTATTTTGCTTTATTGTTGCCTCAAAGCCTTGCAAATCAAAATAATCTGAGCACTGTTCCAAATATCGTTCCATCCCTGTGTTCTCATGTTCCAACTCTTGTAACATAACTTCCGTGCTACTGAGTTCGTCTTCCATTTCAGAAACTTCTTTTGAAATTTGCTATGTCAAGAAATACATAAAAATGATCTGGTTTGTCAAGACATGTACCATGACTTATTTTTGCAGCATGGCAACTGGGAAGAAATTTATGCAGAAACCTCTTAACACATATACAGCATTAACCCTTCTAGCTTAGTTAACAACACTGAAAAGAAACATGTAATCTGACTTTTTTTTTTTAAAAAAAAATCCAATTTATATGCCGTCTTTTGGAGACTCAGGGCGGCTTACAATCTATAAGCACAACTCAATGCGCTAGTATATGCCTGCTTATTAGCAGCCTTTTTACAAAGTCAGCTTATTGCCCCCAACAATCTGGGTCCTCAATTTACCTACCTTGGAAGGATGGAAGGTTGAGTCAACCTTGAGCCTGGTGAGATTCGAACATGCTTTAATTACAGGCAGCTGGCTTGCTAGGGTAAGTTCTAACAGCCTGCACTACCAGGATCCTTATCTTCCCACCTGTCCACAGGGCCATCATAGCAGGAATCAAATACAAATAGATATTTTTTTTTCTTCCTACAAGTTTTAATTGGACATGCCAAGGACTGACCATGACCTGGATGACTGAGAATCTTCACCGACATTAAGGTAAAAAGTTTTAACTTTGTTAATAACCTGTCTTCCATGAAGCACAGGTATTTTTCCTTTTGAATCCAGATGAGCAAGATAACAGGAAAAAAAAAAAAGAGCCAGTGGCTCTCTAGTCCTTCACTGACTTCTGAAAAGACCTCGGCATTTGAACGGCATTGTATAATATCATTGTGGGTCAGAGGCAGAATCTCTGTGGCATCAGCCTTGGTAGCCATCCCTGCAGAGATTAAAACGGCCCCATTTTGACACTGTTTTACAAGGTTCTGAAGACCTTGGTTTTGCCAGTGGGCCTGGGGAACCCAGAGTGGGATAGATCCCATCAAGTGGCTTGTTTGACGGATTGCTATTACGAGGGAGCTGCAGGGTTATTGTTTTTATTGTTACATAACAAACAAATGTACATTTTCTAATTAAATACAAATAAAACAAACAAATCAGGAGATGATGGAAATTATTATCACAGCCCACAACAAGATGGCAAATATTTCAGGTCCTGTTATGCAATCAGAGGTGGTATTCAGCCGGTTCCAACAGGTTCCATAGAACCGGTAGCGATAATTTCAACTGATTCAGAGAACCACCTCTGATTGGCTGATACCGACAAATACCACCTCTGATTGGCTGACAGCATAGCCACGCCCACAGAACCGGTAGTAAAAAAAAATGAATCCCACCATTGTATGCAATGGTCAAGATGCCTCCCTATCCAAATGTGAGACACTGTGAGATTTTCCAGACGCATGTTATTTTGGCCATTTCATTCCTCTGAACTGTAGTTTAATTGAGGGAGGGGTTTGGAAATGGTGCTGGGAGATGTAGCAATGTCCTAGCAACGTTGCTTTCCCCAGCTCCAGCCCCAAGCAGGCAACCTTTGGCAAAACATTACCTCTGTGAGACCATCCAAGCTCTGCATCAGTCCAGAGAGACCAGACGGCTGCGATCCAGCTCCCTGCTGTTCCAAGTGAGGCTTTCCGAGTTCCTGAATTTGTATCAGCAGTGCGTGTTGATTTCTTCGCTCATCAAGCAGCTCTCTTGTGTACTTGCTGACATTTGTGTAGTATTCCTTTCTTTTGTCGTACAAGCAGGTTAAAAAGTACTGTTGAAGATGAATTAACCGAACATAAGTGCTCAAATTCTACTTTACCTCAGGATAAGCTGCCCACCATTTTAGCTTTACTCTGTAAGTAAACTTTTAACTTTACAATAAGTTTGGTCAGCTTTCAACGGTGCCATAAAGCTTGGCTTGTTTAATGTGGGCTACCATCCCTATTGAAAACTGCAACAGCCTGTTTTTTTCACTTATTGAATCTTATGTTGCCCATCGCTGAAGAGAGTTTGTGCTGTTTTGTCCCTCAGGAGCAGAATTAACTGTTCCTAAAATACCCCCTAGTCTACGAACAACAGAATTATGGACTAGATCAATTTTTCCCAACCTGGGTGCCCTCCAGATATATAGACATTTTCTCAAATTCTCAATAAAGGGTTGCTGGCTAGGGAATTCTGGGAAGGTTGAAGTAGATAGACCTCTGCTCTGATACGAGTGAAATCTTCCTTAAAATCTGAACATATTTACATTTAGTGACTGTTCCCAGTTATAATATATTTATGGCAACTGCAGTGTCCCCATGGTCATGTGATCAAAATTAAGGCCCTTGGTAACAGTGACGGTTACAGAGTCCTGGGGTCGTGTGATCACCTTTTACGATCTTCTGACAATGGAGAAGCCAGATTCACTTAACAACCGTGATACTAACTTAACAATTGCAGTGTTTCACTGACTATATCAGAAAAGGTCATAATATGGAACAAAACTCATTTAACAACTGTCTTGCTTAGCAACAGAAATTTTGGCTCAATTGTGGTTGCAAGTCGAGAACTACTTATAATGTAACGTGTACAAAAGAACTACCAAGAACAGAAACGAACAGATTCACACGTGATTTTAATCTAGCAAGTTATCTAACCAGATTTGCTGATCAAGCCATAGCTGAGTTTGCAAGGCCCATTAAGCCAATCACAATTTAACCCCAAAGGATAGATTTAGATACAGGTCGTCCTTGACTTATGACCGGTCGCTTAGTGACCAAAGTTACCACAGACAAAACCCAATGGTACTTACAACCTTGTTGTGAAGTTCTGACAGCTGAGGCCATCCTGCAGTCATGTGACTTTTCAGATGCTTGCAGCCATTTCCAGTGTTGCATGGTCACATGACTGGGATTTATCACATTTTATGCTGAAAACTAGCATTAACTTCCGAGTTTGGGCAAAAAACCCCTATAATGAACAATGGGTTTACTTCCAACAACAATGGGTTCACTTAATGACCACAGATTTACTTAAGGACAAACTGTCGCAAAATGTTGTAAAATTGGGTCACTCGTGTGATCACCTGTTCTGTGGAGGTCACAATTTATGACCTGAATGAACAGACTCCATTACGGTTGTAAGTCAAGGTCCACCTGCATATACAAAACTAAAACTAAACAAACCACTCAGTTCTAACATATGATACAAAATACTATTTAAAGCTAGTACCTGAAGTTTGTTCAACAAGCTGTAGAGGCTGTTACTTATGCGCTCATTTTCGATTTGAAGCCTTTTGATGTTATTGGCTTCCTTGGGAGAAATGTCAGGAAGCCACTTGGCTATTAGGGCTTTCTTGCTATCAAACTGATTCTTGATCTGAAGAGAGATGTTGATGAAATATTCCGATCTTTTTTCCAGCTCTGGAAATTTCTTCAGGGCCTCCTGAAATAAAAAGGAAACAGGCTGAAATTATCTGATTTTTCTTAAAACCACTAAAATCGAAGCAGGAATAAAATAAAATTCCATAGTCCAAAAGATCACCATCTTGTGCTATAAAGGAACATGACTTGATCAACCAGAGTTCATTTTTTGGAATTGCATTCATGCAAACAAGCTACTGTACCCGGTCTTGAACATTAGGTCTGCCCTTGCTCTAATCCTCCCACTCACCAGAGCATATATTATACATTCACAGACAGCTGGGGAAAAGTAGCTGTGCAACATGTCTGCAGGGTGTGATTTAAAAAAATGACAATCTCAAAATGGCAGCCACAATGGCATGATCAACCCTGTCCACTGTCTTTTAAGTGTAATATTCCAAAGAAGAAATGGATTTTCAATCACACTGTTACAACTGCCATAGTGAGGTGTTTTTTTTTTTTACCATAATCTGAAGACACCCCTGATACCAGTAGCACAAGAGAAGAGTTGTTGGGGTAGAAATTATTCTGAGGAAACCACTAGATTTACAATTTATCTTTCTATATCAATGACCTCCTGGATTGCAAATGGATGTTCTTCTGTTTTCTGGTATAATGTACAAGTTACAGCTAGACTGGGCATAACTGGAAATGGAGTTCAGTCTTTGTGTGAGAACAAGCAGAAGAAGGATGAAAGGTAGAAGTCAGAACTCCACATAATGTAGGTTTAATCAATGGGAAATAAATGGTGATAGCATTTACCGTTATTCTGAATATTTTTGCCTCCAAGATTTCAAAGCAGTCTTGCGTCTTTCGTTTGACATTCATTTCAGAATCCTGGAAAGAAGAATATATAATCAGTGGTAAACTATTATCTCAAGTATGTCCAACTAAATAGGATACTTAATTGAACTCTAAAAACGGAAAGATACGTTGACTCCTGCAACAGACAAATGGCTGCAAAAAATGGATGGAGTTAGCAGGGATGGCTAAATCGACTGCTTTGATTAAATGAATACAATTAATTTTGTTTCTATTTGGAAAGTGCTTTTGGATTTTTGTGCCTGAAATGGCAAAAAATAGGAAACTTTGCTTTTGGGTTTTGCTGATTAGTTTTTTTTTTGTTATAGAAGTGGCTAGTATACTGTATAAAGCTCAAGGTTTCCCCCCACCAATCAAGTCCAACTCTAGGGGACAGTGCTCATCTTTGTTTCTTACCCAAGGGAGCCAGTGTTGTCTGAAGACACTTCCATGGTCATGTGATCAGCATGACCATATGCTGAGGCACATGGAACGTGTTATGCTCCCACCAAAGTGGTACCCATTTATCTACTTGCATTTGCATGCTTTTGAACTGCTAGGTGGTCAGTTGCTGGGGCAGGTAATAGCAACTGTGTGGCGCGGCACTCAGGTCTCGAACCTGGGCTATCAGTTTTCCAACTGACAAACACTGAGCCCTTAACTGCTGAGCCATCGCCCCTCCTGGCTAATATATATTGTTATGTAAAAGTAAAAAGGTGAGGTTGCATGTTATTCTACTGTGACAAAAGGAATTGTAAATCAATGCTTTTCTTTTTCATCTCCCCTTTACCCTACACTTTTTCCTCTTCCTTTTTTTCCTCCCCTATTTTCCCATTATTTTCATTTTTCTTTGTATTTCTGCATTTTATATTTTGATAAACTAATAAAAATATGAACGAAAAAAGATCTTCGTCATACCCACAGTTTGATTATTAGTTTACACCAACTAGATAATATTTACAAGTTTTGCAAGGTCACAGAGATTCCAGATTTATCTGCAAGTTTTTATTACATGCGTTAATCCTTGGTGGGAAAAAAATATAGGACAGGAAGGCTCATGTGAAAAGAAAATGCTCAATTTCTTATTTTTTTGGCTGTCTATAAGGATACAGTGAATCAACAGACTTTATTTCCACATTAAAAAAATGTGCTTAAAGAGCAACTTTAAACAGAGATTGAAATAGGAAACAGGCTGGCCACTTTCAAGCTGGGTTTGCTTTGTCAACGTTGATGCTGTTTCCATTGTTACTGTGTTTCTCAGAAAATAAGACCGAGTCTTATTTTCTTTTAAACTTGAAAATAAGCACTTGGACTTATTTCCAAGGCTTCTTACTGTTTTTGAGGTGTAGCAGGCCAGACTTGGTGAGCTGGATGCACAGTGGATGGACCACCGCCTCCATTCCAAATCTTCAGTGTTCGGAATGGAGGTTTTTTTGACGAATGGGAGGAAAACAGGCGGGGGAATTTTCTTGCCTGCCATCCTTCCTTCAGTCTGTGCTGAGCTTGAGGAATAGATCCCCTCTCCCCACTTTCCACCCCTTCTCCAAAAAGCCTCCTGCGAGCCTCGCCAAAAGAGGGAAAAAGCAAAGCCGCTGGCCGCAGAGCTGCCGGCTTCAGGGAAGAACCAGAAGCACCGCACCAGAAAGAGAAGGGCAAAAGCGGTATTTGCACTGCCCCAAGGATCCAGAGGGCCGCAGCCACAGTTGCCCCCCACCTCACTGCACCGTCACTCATGCTGGCCATGCCCATCCCCCTGGCTTATTTACGGGGTAGGTGTAATATTAGCCACTCCCCCCCCAAAATTAGGGTGGGTAGTGTTTTTGGAGAAACACGGTATTTATTCCCTTAGTAAATATTGATTACATTTGTTGACTTGGTAACTACTTTCTGTATCTATCAAAAAGGGAATTTTAAATATAAATCAGGGTTCAGAAGGTCTAATTTAATTTCTTTTAAATTGGCATTGTCGAATCAAATAGATTTAAACACAAATTACAAGTCTGATTTTCCTCCAACTTTTTCCTCGGTGAAACAGAGCTAGGCAAACTATAAATTTATACTTTATAGTTATGATTTCTGAACAAAATGCATATGATACCCCACAGCACTCACTGATCGTACAACCCGACAAAGGCTGAAGAAACAGTGTCAATGTTTTCTATCCTTTTTTAATGTAAAATTTCAATAATATTGGAATGTCCTCATGCCAGAAAATCCAGTTAACTACCAGGTTAACTGAACACCTGATATCTGAACATCAATCCTCAGCCCATCCTAATAACATTAAGGGTGCCCAACCTTGACATTAAGCATTCAACTCCCCAAGGATGCCTTAATTATAGCTAAGTGTTAAGGAAAATTACAATGTGATGTTTAGATTGAAAGTTAGACCTACACACCTGGCACCAATGGCTTTACAGAATAAGAAACAATATATCTGTGAAATTCCATTCACTGGAAAGCATTCTGTACCTTTGCAGCATTTCCAGATAAGGTCTCCCGAAACTGGTTTTGAGTTTCCTCTCTAATGGTCTGTATATCCTGCTGAAGGTCATCTCTCTCTTTTTGAAGCAATATATTCTCTTTCAATAGCTGTTGGGCGTATTTCTCCTGCTCTCTGAGTTCATCCGCCAATTGTTTCTTTTCCTCAGTAAGGCTGCTTACCTCTTCATTTGATTTTATTATCTAAGTAATTAAATGTAACACCATTAATAAAACAGCCGTTCGTGCCTTTGAGAGATAACAACAGTTTTGAACCCCCATGTTTCAGGGTCAAAACATGGAAGATGCATGGTTAGGGAAAACTAAATCAAAGCCTGCATCAAGTATTATCTAAATAATAGAACAGAACATATTGGCCAAATGTGATTGGACACACAAGGAATTTATCTCTGGTGCATAAGCTCTCAGTGTACATAAAAACAATAAAGTAATATAATCGTAAGATACCAACAGGAGAAGGCAGCAGGAAAGATGAAAAGGATAATAGTAATACAGACTAACTACATGGGTAAATATCCTTAGATGTGAGACAATGCTGTGAGGATTAGGCATTCAGAAGAGAGAGGGAAAAATTGTCTCTGTGTCTGTTTGTTTTGGCATACAATGCCCACAATGCTATCTTAGAGGGAAGGAGTTGAAACAGATTATGTCCATGATGTGAGGGGTTTGTAGGTAATTTCTCAGCTCTCTTTTTGACGCATGTGGAATTCAGGTCCTCAGTGGAAAACAATGGAATACTAAGGAAATTAAATTTTGCTTCTTTCCCTAAACATTTGATTTCCTTAGAACATTCTGTTTAAACATTTCCAATTATTTTAGATTCACAAATGCTATTTTCCCAACTTTCCAGTTCACTAAATACCTGGGTTTCCCTCAAAATAAGACCGGGTCTTATTTTCTTTTAGGCCCCAAAATAAACCCTGGCATTTATTTTCGGGTGGTGTCTTATTTTTTTCCATGTACAAGAGGCCCACTTCTTCTGCTTGTTTGCGGCAGGGCAGGAGGCCATGTGATGCACCAGCACTGCCGCCACAAGGCAGGGGTGTGCGTGGAGTTTCCCAATGCATCCCACATTGGCTTACCTCAGGGCCCTTGCAGCCAGACCACCCATGCCCTGACACCTGTTTTGCCTCGTGGCAGCGGCAGCAGCTCCGGCAACCCCATCCAGGAGAGCTTATTTGGGGGGCAGGGCTTATATTAGGGACATATGCTAGAGCTTATTTTCAGGATATGTCTTATTTTAGGGGAAACAGGATATTTAAAATATTTACGTACAAACAGAATACCATTCACCGGAAAGCATCATGTACCTTTGCAGAGTTTTCAAATAAGATCTCCTGAAGTTGGCTTTGAGTTTCTTCTCTAATGTTCTGCATAGTCTGCTGAAGGTCATCTCTCTCCTTTTGAAGCAAGGCCTTTTCTTTCAGTAGCTGTTGGACACATTTCTCCTGCTCTCTTAATTCTGCTGTCAATTGTTTCTTTTCCTCAGTAAGGCTGTTTGCCTCTTCATTTAATTTTTTTATCTAAGGAATTAAATGTTACACTATTACTAAATCAGTCTTCCCCAGCTAATGCCTTTGAGAATAAATGTAGTTTTTTTAACCCCTATCATTCAGGGTCAAAATATGGAGGATGCACAGTTGTGGAAAACTAAATTAAACTCTGTATAGCATCATGATTTAGGGAATTTCCCCCCCCTCATTTCTGAGCTTTAGGAGAGCTTACAATGGCTGGGGGGTGGTGGACAGTCTCTGCTCCACACACCCCAGCCATTGTAAGCTCTTCCAAAGCTTAGAAATGGGCAAAAAAATTTGTCAAAACATCGCGATTTTTTTGCCCGTTCCTCAGCTTTGGAAGAGCTTACAATGGCTGGGGGTGTGTGGGGTGTAGAGCAGAGCGGGCAGCATCTGCTCCATCCCTCACCCACCCATGGGAAGGCCCCGGCGGT
>JANHFR010009708.1:228630-246493 GCA_032468015.1 Mimophis mahfalensis | reverse complement strand
CAGCTTACAATCTTTTAAATCCAACTCAATGTGCTCAGTAACAGCCTTCATTCTTTAGTATATGCCTGCTTATTAGCAGCATTTTTACAAAATCAGCTTATTGTCCCCAACAATCTGGGTCCTCAATTTACCTATCTTGGAAGGATAGAAGGCTGAGTCAACCTTGAGCCTGGTGAGATTCGAACTTGTCTTAATTACAGGCAGCTGGCTGCTAGGCTAAGTACTAACAGTCTGCACCACCAAGGCTCTTATTTTAACTTCATCTTTGAAATTATATAGGAATACACACACTAAAAGATAGCGCTGAAGCACTGATCATAGCAGTACAAGAACAAGCATTAAACACCAGATCCACAGAAGCAGGGATCTACCACACTAAAAAGGACCAGTGCTAGCAAGCTATATAGAGAAGCCTCAAAGACAGTCCAACACAAAGTGGCAGGGTGTAAGATATAGGCAAGAATGGCACCACCGAGTAGCTTGCATTGTGTACAGTAACACCTGTACAGAATATGGGCTAGATTTTCACATACCTAAATGGGAGATCCCACAACCTTTTGTTTCCCCAAAAGGTTGTGGAGAATAAGAAAGCTTAAGATCCTAGGGGACTCCCAGATCCAGACCAACAGGCAGGTACTGGTTTCTCAACCGTTGTAACTTGAAGATGGGATTTTGGAAGGTGAAGGCCACCCATCTTCAAGTTGCCAAGGTTGAGAAACATGGATCTAAATTATATGAAAAATAAATTAATATTAGCGAGAAAATCCTTGTTAGTAACCAAGAAAGTTTCCTTGAATGTAGAAGTTTAAGAATTCTAATCAAAAGAACTAGAATTAGTCAATATTTCAAATATTTAAATACATCCGTAGTAATGCTATAAGAAACATATATAAAGAAAGGCATTAACAATGATTATTTTATTAAAAATATTTTCTGGTAGTACAAATAAATCAAGCACAAGCTGGCAAATCACATGAAATCAATTTGAATTTTATAACCAAAAAATACAAAGGCATAGGTGGTTTAATTTTAAAAGGGGAAATGGGGCAACTAAATATTAACACTTGCTTTGATGTACGCTAATCTAGGACAAATACATTTCCTTCAGAAAGTAACTCAACTTTTAAAAGATTTTGTACAGAGAACTTGCTTATTAGGAAGAAATTATAACTGCACGCACAATTTAGGGAAAATGGATACACAAAAATCTAAAGACAAAATTCATTGTATAAAAGGCTTCTGAAAATTGTGCAGGCTCAAAAATTACTTAACACATGCGAATTATAAACCCCCAATCAAATGGATTTACATATTACTGAAACAGATTATCTTACTCAAAAATTGATTAGTTATCGGCTTCTAACTAAGTTCAAACAGCTGAAATGTGGCAATTTGTAGGTTAGACTATGTGCTGGAAATCCTAAAGTTGAAATGAGATAACACATCTTACTCTTGGCATTTCAATTCTGTCTTAACTCTTAATCAAGCAACAAAACAAAACCTCAGGCAATAAAACATTATTTATAGACAGTTACACAAAACAAACACCTACTGCAAAAAATGCATTTAACTTTAACCCATTTATTTGGGGGCAACTCAAGGCAGCACTCATCTCTATTGCTTCTACCTCCTATTTTCCACATAGCAACAGTGCGAGATTGGTCAGGCTGAGAGAAAGTAATTGGCCCAAAGTCATCCAGCTGACTTTCATGCCTAAGGGAGAGGTAGTTTTAATATATAATATTAAAAGTTTATATGCTGTAGAAATAGCACAGTGAATCTTCATTTGATCCAAAGAGTTTATGCAGCATTTGTTTTATAAAGGATACTAAAGTCTTCTGTCAAATTATAATTATGTGTAAGGCGATTACAGCATTTTGATGCTAAACTGGTGCAGTGTCAATCAAAATGCGATAGTTATTAAGATAAGGTTTAAAAAATGACTGAATTGTACAGGAAAATGGGCAACTCTAAATCTGCCTACTCATCCTTTTGCTACCTTTCATAATGTTCCAATGTCCTCAAAAATAACGCAGCAGATAAGATTTTTCAAAAGCCCTCATGAAAACTGTAGTCTATACTGATGAGACTGAAAGTAGGTCAGGTCCAAGGGATTCATCATTTATGCATCAAGAGAATCCAGGCTTTCATAAGGAAAAAAAAAACATCTTGGTTGGTTACTGAAATAAACTATATGTAAAACGATAATAATTTATTAAACATCACAAGACACAAAGGAGGCGAAACTGTCAGTCATACCAAGTGATAGTGCTACCCAACTGAGGAGAATCCACTAAAATTAACTAGGACACCCTAAATTCATTTTTAACTCTTTCCAAGTTTTCTCACTTTAATTCCCAACGGGCACTAAAATTCCAGCCCAGAGCTCAGAAGATTATTGTGCAATGGCAAAATCCACATATTTTGCCATTGGGAGCCCTTTATCCATGGTCAAAACTTGAATACACAAGAGAACTTGCTTGGCTACACAAAGTTTAAAAGAAAAGGCAGTCCCCATTTTTTTAATTCAAAAATGGTAAAAGCAGAAGGAGCACTAAAAGCCCCAACATTGAAACCCACAGCTTTAGGGGCCAGTTCAGAATCAGTTATGGTACTTTAGGCTTTCTGACTAGCATCATCCAGAAAAAGGAAGAAGCCATGCTTGGCATATACCATAAACCATTTGAAACACTGAGACAGACATTTTATCTGTATGTAAATATGTAAGAAACATACACATTCTTACATGCCATTCCCATTTAGGTTTTTTTTTTTAATTTAAAAAAAACACAAAAACCGTATCCACTCTGTTTACCGGTGAGAATACATTCTGTTCTGGAAAGTAATTGAACTGTCAATGAAACTGATTAGCTCAATTGTATAAATATAAGCTGCAGGGCCTCTTTCATCATAACAGTTTTAATGTAAGCTGTCATCATTCAATTAATCTATTCTCCTTTAAACCATAAGAAATGCCTTGTGCAAGCTCACACAACATTATCCTCCACATGTATCTGATTTAGTCACAACAAGAAAAATGCAACTGTGCATTATTGAACCTAAGGTTGGAGGTTCACCCCCTAGCAACTGCGAATCTAACAGAGCATGTGTCTTCAGCACACAGTTTCAGTTTAGAAAACTTGCCCCTCAGAAACAGCCTGTCTTGAGCTGATGTGCTTTTCAAAGTCCCCGAAGCTCTTTCCAAACCGCATCTTTGCCTAATTCTGCACACATCCTATTTCTAAATGGCATTTTTAAAAAGACAAAAAATATCTTCCTGATTACTTCTATGATACACACTACAGAATGTATCAATGCTAAAGCATTAATTCAAGCATACAATTAATTATACAATTAGTTCAACTGTCTGTGGCAAGGGAAAAGAATTTAAAATCTTAAAATCTCCTTTTTAAACAAAAATAAATACCCTTGAGATTCAATACTGATCCAAATTGAAAAATATGGCGAGAATCCATTGTTTTACAGGACCAGCCAGTAGGCAACTCGAGTGTGTGTGTGCATGTGTATGTGTATTGATGCACCACTGTGCACATATTAAGTAGCATTCTCAGTGACTGCAACATAACGGAAAGATGTTTAATAAAGGTCTCGGAGAATGGCACTTTTTAGGCTACAGTCATTCAGTTCATAAACTGTAATAAAGCTTATAATGTTTGGTTTTGAGCTTCTGAACCCAGCACTGTGGTTGGTAAACCATGATTTATAGCTTAAATTTTTATTAAAATTATGTTTGAACTGTGCAATTAATACAAACCATGTCTTAACATGATGCGAGACCAGCCAAGCAGGAAGGAAGATTAAGGGTCTTTTTTAGAACAAGTCAGAGAAAGGGTATGATTCAAATATTTGCTCAGAAGTTAATCTTACTGAATTTATAAGCCTTTTTCTTAAGCAAGTAGATGCAGAACTATAACAAAATTACAAGTATGTGAAAATCAGATTCTAGGCATGAGCCTCTACTAATATTGTACATTGTGTCATTATGAAACGGTGAGTTACTAACATAAACAGCTGCCCATAAAAAAAAAAACCTGGGTTAAAAGGTAAGGCCAATAGCACATTTATTTTCTGAGTGTTACTATCATCAACTATCTTGAGAGAATCTCCAAGATGCTCTGTCACTGTACTCACAAAAGTCATGATTACAAAAGGCAACAATCTAACAAGTTCAATCTGAAACAATCAGGTTTGTCAGCACTCCAAAATCGACCAGGTCAGGAAGCAAACACAGCAAGGATTCTATTGTTGTAGGGCAGGGGTCTGCAAACTTAAACCCTCAAAGAGCCATTTGGACCCATTTCCCACAGAAAAGAAAACACCGGTAGCCAATAATTGAACAACCAGTATGACTGGGTGGGCAAGGCCAACTCACATCCTTTATTCCCACCCAGTTGCCTCCTGCTCTGAAATATGGAGTGAGTCTCCATCCCACACCATCACCCTTATCTTCTCAGGCCAGGCGAGGATTGATGGGGAGGGGAAGGCATGGGAGGGCCAGGGCCCGTCAATGGTGGGATCAGCCGACAGAGAGCCACAGCAGAGGGCCGAAAGAGCCGCATGTGGCTCCAGAGCCACAGTTTGCAGACCCCTGTTGTAGGGTAAAATAGCAGAATCTTGAAAGCCAACCAGAAGTGGCATTCTTCCTCTTTTCTGACTCTGTAAACCACTTAGAGAGGGTTGAAAGCCCTGATAAGCGGTATATAAATCTAAGTGCTATTGCTATTCTACCATACAGAATCAAGGCATGATTATTTTGACTTTCTTTCTCCTGCTACCTCATTTCCAGGGAAATGGGTTTTTATTTACTTTATCTTTTGTAACACTAAGACCTTATTAAACTTCTTTACCATACAACCCACAACAGTTCTGCATGGTTTACAACAATCAAAGAACGATTACAATCAAGATAAAAGATGGCAAGTGCAATAAAGCTTCCCTCCTCCAAATTTTAATTATGTGAATGTAGTTATTTTCAGGTGGGGGAAATTATTGCTTATCCTTCTATTGTAAACTGTCAAAACTGACTTGAATACTGAAAAGTCCTTATCTCTGTCCATCGGACATATTATATTTGTGATAATAAACGTTTTCTTCAACCATTCTATTTTTAAAAGAATGCAAAATTTATGCTGCTAATAATGCCATGTGTGAATGAAAAAAAGAGGTCTAGTTTTCTCATTGTTTGATGTAGCAGCTGTAATTCAGACTATAAAATCATTACAGATTCCGAAAGATTCGCATCATGAAGGTTTATTCTTCCAATATCTAAAGCTATACCTACCATTTAACAATAAACTTTCTTTCAAAATTAACACTTTAACTTACCAGGCCCAAAATTATTGGAAGGTAATTCTGTATCTAAGCCATGCTTTTGAGGCTGTAAAGTTACAAGCAGATGGCCATATAGCCCAGTTTTTTGACAATGTAGTTCGAGTTTCAGTAAGCAAACTCCTCTACGCTGCAGCTCTTTCAGAGAGACTCCTTCTTGCCATGCTCTGAAAAAGATCATGCAAAGAGAAAAGTCGCATGATTGTTAACTCAATACCACCTGAGAAGCTAAATCATATTGTGGCCTTCTTTGCTTTGCAGAGAGAACAAAAAACATCTCCCATATAGATAATAATGTTATTTTATTTATTTAAAAGATGCATATAGTAACTCATCTTAAACAATTCTGGGCGACTCATAACATTGTAACAAGTCTTCTCAAACCTCCAAATATGCTGAACATTCATAATTCCATTTGAACGACATCACGTTAGATAAAACAATTAAAAAATTAGAGTAAGCAACAAGATTCACGGATCATACTAAGCAATTACATTTAATCTTGGCTTGGCACAATACATAAAGCCAGCCACAACATCTGATAATTATGGCTTATAATTTATTGTGTGAGCTTAACTTTGAATTGCAGATAAATTTCCTAACCTATAAGCGAAGAAACCTTGCAACATCTCACAATATTCATATTTGTGTATTTTTGATGGCCCATTTAGCATTCCACAATTTCAAGACAGTTTTCTTGTGCCATATCTTGTATATGCTAGGTTCTGAATGAATGCTGGTGCAAATCAAACCAGTTTCTAACTCCTATGACTATGTTTAGAAGGGATGCAGAAGGTTTTGGGGTGGGGAAAACTACATGTGTATGTTTTGAATGGCATGCTTGCAGCTACCCACTGAAAAATAATAGATGTGGATCGGGTTTTTTTTAAATTTCCTCTTAATGTAAAGTAACATAGCTAACAGGATTGCTCTCTAGCCATAAATTTAATTTCCCTCTTCTTTCAAATTATGAGCTATAACTTGGTAATACATGGACCTGGCATTGTACATTTCCACTGCCCACCTAAATACCCTGTCAAAAGAGTTGCCACTTTGTCACATATTCCTCCACTCCTATTTGTTTTTCATCTTAATATTTCATGCAAGGAACATATTACACATTTGTTAATATCAGCAAATGAACAACAGTTAAAAAAAAAGCTCACAAATTTAAGGAACAGGTAATTTTTAGTCTTCAACAGTTTTTAATGTATATGTATACATTTAATTTGACTGTAATAAAATGTGTGGTTATTGATTTCTCCAGAAATCAATTGCTAGACATTCCTGCATTCTTAAACCTCATTGTCTGATAATGCAATGGCAATTGCTCAGTCACCTCCTCTACCCAACGTTATCTTAACATTTCATTTACTTATTTAAGTTATATTCTATCACAATCTATTGATTCTTGTTAACATATTGTGCAAACCCAAACAGCAGTAATTTATTCGTAGTTAAACATACTACAGCTCTTTACAATGTGTAGATCAAGTATACTGGTACAACGAGAAAAAATACCTGGTTACTAGCTATAAGCACTGGGATATTACTGTGGTGAAGATGGGAAGAAATCTTAAACATATCTCAGAGCCATTTGCTTTCTAAAAGTTCACTTCAGGGCCTACACTAAGCAACAAACTTAGTTTTGTCACACTTGATTACTGCAATCCCTTAAAGATTACTTGGGTCAATTTAAACAGGATTTTGTCCAGGTATGGTGAGTGCTTTGATCATTTTGGTGGATGTTTTATGCTGGAAGGTAGATCGAGGCAAGTACAATTATTCCAGTTCTTCTGGACCTCTCAGTACTTTTTAATACCCAATTGGGATAACCTTTTGGGCTACCTGGTAGACTTTGCAGTGGTCCTGACCCTTCCTCTCAGAATGTGTCCAGATAAGTAGTGTTGAGAGACTACTATTTGATACATAAATTGTTGACTTATAGAATACCTATAGGGTATACCTTGCCTATATGCTGTTAAATACATACAAGAACATGCTGGGAATCCTTCACAACTTCGGAGTAGGTTTCATTAGTATGCTGATAACACCTTTCTATTGTTCCCTAGCAATACTGCTGCAAGGCAGAAAGCAGTGATCTTAAACATTACCTAATTTCAGTAATGTGTTGGATGAAGAATGGAAAAAGTTGAAATCAGTAAGTGAAGTGAAGCCTGTTTTATTTATTCTCTGGGCTCTTAGAAAAAAAGTGCTGCTGTGTTCAATGCATTACTATAGGTACATGACTTTTCCTCTTGTGTTTTAGACTTAGCTAATATGTTGTTCTAATTACTTGCAGCTGTTATGATTTAGAGACCACACTAATCAACAACTTCCAAGCAGCCCATATGTGATACCAAAACTCTACTTAAGTTCAAGTATCTGGATATTATATTTTAATGAGTACTTTCAAATTATCAGTTTATTCGTAAGTGCTTTCAACTCTGCTATCTATAGAGCTAGAAAGATATTAACTGGGTTTATACATCATAAAAATTCTGCAACTGTTTGGATTAGCATACTTTGTAAATCAGTGATTATGACTGGCAAGCCAGTTTATCACTATTTTTGCTCTGTCATTCTGATCAACTGACCAGCAATACCCTATGGTTATTCTGAAGTAAATACCACACAAGTTTATAGAATTTAGATCTCACATTAAGTAGCTTGTTTACTATGGTATTTATCTATTAAATATACATATACATTACACAAGTATTTGTTTCTATAGATGTAATTCTCCAATGGCAAATTTGCTTAAAGGTTTCAAGTCTTCAATTATAAGGCAGGTGATAGATACTGAAAATTAAGCTGTTTAACTGAATATTGAGTTAGCAAAGTTAGGTCAAACTGCTGTCCCTCAAATGTTTTCGATTGCATCACCCCATCAATTCTTCCTAATGGCTAGAGCCTATACCTTATCTTACCGGTTCTTGCCCTAACAAATGTCTATAAGCCAGGTTGTAAACTAGCATTGGTAGCAGCAATTTAGAATTAGGAAGCAGATATTTGAATAAGCGTGTTTACAAAGGTCAAAGTATATAACTTAAGTCGTTGCTTAAATGAATACATTCCTATTTTTGCTAAGGGGACAGAGGGATGCTGAGAAAACCAGCTGCCCCGTAGCCGAAGGGATACCTTGCTTCCGAAATTTCGGCCTCTCTTTCCTCCTTTAACAACTCCATTTGCCGGGACACAAACTCTTCCACCGAGGCCGCCATTGCTGCCGGCTTGAGCTGATGCCCCGTTCTGGGCGCAGGAGGCAACGCCGTGCCGACAACGAACGGCCCTTTAAAACCGGGCTCTCGTTGCCCGACGGTCCCTATAAACGCCGCCCCAGCTGGTCCCAGGGCTGAACTTCCGGTTCCGTCGGGATCAAACCTGGTCGGCTTGTAATGGCAATAGCGGCGTCTGTCTTTGGTTGCGGGCGGCTTCTTTCTCGGACAGGTGAGGGGGTAATTTTCGTCAATTAAGCTCTCAGCATTCAGAAACTGCGATCTTTTTAAACCCAACATTTATTCGTTTCCAGGCTTGGTTGCCTTCTGGTTCTTTTCTGTTAATGGGGCTCGGCTGTTCTATTCTGTACTTTCTGCCTGCATCATAATTTCTCGTTCTCTTTGCTCCTGGTTTTAAATCGTAAATCCTTTTCCTCTCCTGCATCGAGCCCTTGTTTATTCCGGCATTTTTCTTCAGATAGCCTTCCTTTTCCCCTGACTCCATTCCCCATGCTCCCTAATTACGTTGGACTTCATCTCTGGCCGGTCGTATAGTTGAGAAGGCTCTGATTTATAATTCACTTCAACCAAGTGAGGGAGGGTGCTTCAAGTCATGGATAATTTGTTTTGTTTTGCCTTGTTTATTGTGTCTTCGCTGCTAACAACGATGAGTTGTATATAAGAGTTCCTCATAATGCAAGTAATCCCTGTATTTATGGGGAACTCGGCCTTTAAATCACGTTTTGAACCGCCGAGGTTCATATGTTTTTTGCATGGTTTTTTGTCTCAAAATTTCAGTGTGATTGTATCCTTTTTATTTTTTGCATGTTTCATTTATTTATATTATTACCAAAAAAGTCCAGAAACCTTGAAGCTATCTATTTTTTGAAAATTAAAATCTAGTGCCTCTTACTGTTTTCAGTCTTAATTTTATTAATTTGATAGGAAATGTAGAATACTTTAAATGTTCAACTTTTTTTTTCATTTGTTTTAGATGCTTTGGTAGTGTATAACTAAACTGCTTCATAACTGATTTATTTAAGCATTGCCAACTTGTTTTATTTCTTAGGATGTAAGTATATGATAAAACAAATGTTAATCTCCATTCCAATTGAATATTCTGTGATAGCGACATTATTACATGTTTCTGAAGTCTGGTAATTAAAGTGACAAGTTTGGTAAATTACACTTATTTTACTCTTTAGTATAAATTCCCTCAAGGCTGTATTTACTACTTAGGTGTGAATAGTATTAAGCAGCACCCCACATTTAATAACAAGGAGCAACATCTGACTGCTTCAATGGCAGTCAAAACTGAGATCTTAGTATTCCCTTCTTACTCTTTCAAGATTGTATTTGAACAACACACATACACTAATAAGCATTCCAGGAAAGTAATTTGTCATTACATGCTTTGAAAGAGCTGTTTCAACTAATATATGTGCAATTTTTGTCTATCAGAAAAGTATTGTATCAGTTGGAACAAACTTAACCCTGAAGACTTTAGTCAGCAATTTTTGCTGGCATTTTCCTGCAGATAACTGCTATTGTTCATTTATTACATATAAGTGGGTAACTTTTATTCCAATATTCTATTATATGTTATATAATTATATCTAAAAAGCCAAAAAATAGTTTTAAAAGATCTTTGCCAGAAGGAGGAAATTCTTGTTATAGTCTTATTTACCTGGGTTCAAATAGCATTCCTAGCTAAAGCAGTTAAAGGCCTAATAGCTGGGTGCTATTACATCATATGCTGACGTTTGTTTTGTTTTGTTACTGTGGTTCAGTGTATTGTGCCAAATTAAAAAGAGGTTAATTTAGTTCAGATTGTATGAACCAACCATTTCAAACAATGGCTATATACTTGAAATGTCTTTCAGATATACAGAGACCTTCAAGTTCTCCTTCTCTGTATTGCCACTTCTTCCTGTTTATGTTGGAGATCACCCACTTCTCCATTTCCTGTTTATAACATCTTAATATCCTTCCCTATTTTTTTTACTTTGATTTTTTAAATTTTGTATATAAAAGCAATTGTTATGAAAGAGAAGGAAAATTGCATTTAAAAAGGCATAAACTTAATTTTGACCATATGGAATATTGCTACTCTATCCAATAAGTTTGCAGGAATTCAATTCATATTGAAGAGTGAGCATATATTTTAGGATTTAAGATCTGGTGCAGCATATTTTTATAACATTTGGCTGTGCTCCAGTATGCCACTTTACTGACAACTATGCTGATTATCTACCTACTACCTCATTAGGCCTGCCTTTATAACTCTCATAAGCCAGAGGTTTAACTGATTAAATCTGCCCAACTAAGTGAGATTCTTTTACTGTTAAACTCTTGCCTCTCTGAATCCCAAAAGGTTGCAAAGATCTTTTTGTATGAAGTGTAAAGTGTCTAAGGAGTATGATGATGACTCCAGTAAAAATTTTACTCTTCCCTAAAAAGTGTAAACTATTCTTACTAATTGTAGAATTGGAACATCTTAGTCCTATCTGAGTGACTTTTTGTCCCTGGTTCTCTTTCAGCATTTCTGTTGAGGTCTACAATTCGAAGTCTGAGCGCACAAAACACTTCACCAGTTCAAAGGTAAGATCGGGACATTGTAGAATGCTTTCTTTTCTGCTTTGGTATTCTGATTTAGTTTTGGTTAGATTTAAATAACAAATTTAACGTTTCAGTCTCAGTGTTGTGTGAAAGACAGTATACGGTTAACTAACATTTTACCCAGACACAAAAAAGATATATTCAGATCACATTCATCTGAAATTGTCTTTGTGTTACTGCTAAATTGAAATTATATGAATAAGTTTAGGATTGTTTTCTTCCATTATTGGGACTTTGAGCTGTAATATGAGGATCTAGATTGTTGCGGGCAATATGCTGACTCTGTAAACTACTTAGAGGGGGCTGTAAAACTCTATAAAGCTGTATATTGCTATTTAGGGGCTCTTGAAGCACTGTATGGGTTCCTAGTTCTTTTTTCTCTTCCTCCTCCTCTCATGATTTTGGGAAGCTTGTTACACCTTTTATGCTGTTGGACCTTTGGGAAAATAGCAGTTTTTCTGTTGCAAATAATGGTACAGTTATTTACTTATGATTGCTAGTCACTTTGGAGTCTCTTTGTACAAAACAGCCTACAACTAGGTAAAACAAGCTATTATAACAGAAGAAAAGAGGGATTCCAGTATGCAGGAAAGCCCTTTTTTACATAATGCAGGCCATTTACATGCATAATGCAGGCCATTTACATACTGAAGCAAGTCAGCAGTTACATAGTATATTAAATGTTTCCAAACATTTATGTCCTACTTATTCCCTAGAAGCTTTCACTTCTTGCATTCATTTTCTCTTTCCTGACTTCTTTTATAAAGGTAGCAGTCAAGGAAGTTATTGAGATTATCACCTCAGCAAAATGATCACTTTGCTGCACATGCATTTCTTTGCTTGAGTGTATGAACAAAATTGACAAAATGTTTAGTTTTAGGTGGTCCAACCTTAAGGTATGACTGCCAACTTTGGAATAAGCCAGAAAAGTTGCAACAACTTTAAGTTATGGTTTAATATTTTTAGATTGCAACCAAAATTGGTAACTAGTTTTTCAATTCAGACAGAATACATACCTACAGATAATTGAACAACTGTTTTGCTTAGTTGTTTGAGCAGAGGTAAATATAATATCTGCAACCAGAAGCCTTGCTTTGACTTAGTATACTGCAATACATTTTCTGAATTTCTTCATTACCTCATAATAGTTTTAGCTGATTATTGGCTAAAAATGTTTTTTAAAAATGACATGTATATGCTGGCTTCTGAGCCTAATCGTGTGTTTTTTTTCCCCCTACTTTGATGCAGTTCTAAAGTGTAACATTTCAACACAAGAGTTTGAACTTGCTCCCAGCTTTGCAGTACGTGGCATTAAAGAGACCACTTTAATGGTTGTAGTACTCTAAAAATTCTCCCATTGCATAAAGGTACTCCAGAATACTCATAATCGGTTACTGTAGAACTGAGTGGCAACTAAGCATTAACCCTGCCATTGGAGATAAAGGGAGAAAACAGATATTCTCTGCAACTTGTTCCAGTCCTCTTGCTGCATACTATGAAGTCAGCCAGAAAAAGCAAAAACCAGAATCCCCTCAATCCATCAACAACTTCTAGCGGCCCAGGCAAAATGGCTATAGGAGCTACTTCTAAAATCAAGAGTTTCTCCTTGCCATCCATTTCTCCCATAGCCACTGTAGAAGTTGCCTTTATTGGCTCTTCTAGAGCTGGGACCAGTTGTCTGGATGCAGTTGTCCCCTTGAGTGTTAGCAGAGGCATGGATCAGGAAGAGATTCAGAAGGAACGCTATGGAGAGAGGACTCCCCTGCAAATTCCTAACCAAAGTAGCAGCATGTCAGCTTCAGCTGCAGGAGCAGTATCAGAAATAGAGCCAATCAAACTCGATGAAAGTGTAGAAGTAATAGACCTCACCAGTGACTCTTCAGTGGTTGATCTTACACATAATGATTCCATTGTACTTGCGGAAGAGACGAGACAACAGCAAACCCCAAAATTTAGAAGCCGACCGGTGTTCAACAGCTGTTTAGCATGTAATGATAATGACAGTGAATGTAGCAAAAGTGAGGAGTTGGCTGCCAGTAAATTGCCTAGAGAATTAGAAAAGGAGAAATTTGGAAATCCAAAATCTTCAGGCATTGTGAGTTGTCCAATTTGCATGGATGGCTATGCAGAAATTAACCACAGTGGACGACTTATAATGTCAACAAAATGTGGCCACATCTTTTGTAATCAGTGCCTCCAATATTCTCTTAAAAGTGCAAACTCTTGTCCTACTTGTAGGAAAAAACTCAATCACAAACAATATCATCCAATATATATATGAATATATGGGTGAATTTGGTAATTAACTTTTCTCATTTGGCTGCCTTGTGTTTTGTTTATTTTATGTAAACTTAATTCTGCTTTAAGGAGTATTATAGCTCAGTTTACTCAAGGACCATAGACTCCCATCTACTGAAACCTATCTTAAAAAACAACCTGTACAAGTAGTAAAGAGAACTTATTTTTTGTTTAATTGTAAGCCAGTTATAAAAATATTGATGCAATCAGGCAGAAGCTAATGAAGAATGTAGGGCACTGTTACAAGGATCATCTTATTAGAATTAAATTAATAAAACTCACTTGATAGAAAAACCTTGTGATTTAGTGAGAACATTTCTTTTGTGTTAATAGAGCCCAAGTAAAAATGCTGATCTCCCAAATGGATAGGATTTATAAAACCTAGAACTCAAATCTCAGACTATGTACATGGATATTATGTATACATGAATTGTCTTCGGTAGCCTAAATTTTCATTTTAATTGCAGTCATAATTAAGAATATTAATGGTAATAAGAACTGTGAATCTTATTGTAATAAGAACATCCACTATAAGAACATCCACTACTTGAACACATATGGAAATTTTGTGATTCGTGATATCCTTGTCTTTAATGGGGGAAGCAGTACAAACTCAATTGCCTAAAGGGCTGCTCTTTCCCATAAATAGTAGCCAATAACCATTTTAAGCCTATAAGAAATAAGAACTTATAAGAAACAGATTTTGAGCATAAAAGTGATCAGTTAAATATTTGTAATAAACTGGTGGATTTAAAATTTTTAGTAATTCTGACCTAATTGGATTTATTAAATATATGTAACCTTCAGTTATTTGCTAACCTGGGGTGTCTGTGCAATCATTTACTTCCAATTAGAAAGCCTAAACCTATTCTTATATCGCTAAAAATGGGCTAGAATGTTTACATAGTACAGCATGAACCATAGTCTGAGTCTCGGGTTCAATGAAAAAGGTGTAATTTTTTTCCCTTAATGATCTCACAGTTGTTTCAGGGCTGGCTGTGTTACTTACTGAACTTCCTCATGTCCAGTCATGTACAATAATGTAATAAAGATTAACATTGGAGAAATGTGCAATGGCAGTTGAAAGCCATATCCATGCTTATTGTAGAACTATTGTAAAATCAATTAAAGAGGTTAAACAAGCCTTATATAAGCTTGGAATTATGAATGCAGTTCTCTACTTTTTTATGAATTCTCCTGCTTGAAATTACACAACTATCTGCGCAATAAATGTTACGTGTATTTAAGAGAAGTGCACTTTTTATACTTGTTTTCATAATGGATGTTGGCTTAGTAATAAAGCTTTAAATAACCTTCAGATATTTGTTTTATAAGCATATATATGTGTGTGTGCTTCTGTATTTATAGGCAATTGATTTTCATTTATGTAAATAAAGTTTTTGATGGTTTATTAAAAATTCATTTAATTGTCATGTTTTAATCATTTTCCAGGTATTAACTGTTTCCTTAGAATTGCATACTGGCTTTTTTCCTGAATTGTAGAATTTAGCATAGGAAAGTACAGCTGAGATATACAGAGTGGTTCCTTGACAAAGAAGTACATAAATGGTTTCTTATGACTTAGGTTTATTGTTAACTAAATTCTTAATTAGTGTTTCCTAATACCAGTACCAAAACGCAGGTTATGGACAGACAGATAACATGTGTTCTGAACCTTCACATTACAGGCCCAGACCACTGTGTCCTTAAAACTGGGAGTTTTTAAAATACAGAGCAAAGGTTTCTGATGACAGTGAAGAAAATGCTGGCATTAAACCAGATTGCTTTTCATGCTGCGGCAGAGGGTAGCTCAAGAGAGCTTTGGAAAAAGATAGAGGAGCTATGTGAGCATCTTGATTCACTACCAAATACCTTTTTCTCTTTAAACAGTTCCAATAGTTAAAGAAGTAGCATGAACTTAAATAGAAGATACCTAACAAACTGGATGAAATGTTTTGGCCCCAGCAGGTGGCAGCACATTTTGAAAACTCTAGAAAAAGCTACAGATAGATGTGGTTAGTACTTGGGATATCTGAGAGATAATCTGGGAGATAATTTGGGTGGTAAACTAGATTAGGAAGCTGAAAGGTCAATTTGGAAGAAAGTCATGACAAAATGCTTCTTTGCTATTGCCACAATGTGCCCATCTGGTCCCCAGGGTTGAACTGAATGAATGTTCAGTTTATGTCTGTCTTCTCTCCATGCGGCAGAGAACATGCTCCTGTTCGCATGAGACTCCTGGGGCTCTGTAATATCCCTGTCTAGCCCTACAGATAGCTTTATATTCCTCACTTCCCATCATAAAGTCAAGGGAAGAATAATGTTTTCCTGCCTGTTAGCTTCTCTTTATATTCACCCTTGTATTCTGGCTGGTAAAGCACAAAGATGTGATTACATCACTACCGCAGGTACTGGGCAGGAAACATTTGTCTTAGCATTAATAGCAGTATTAATAGCCATACATTCAGAGTCAAGAGTTGTTTTATGATATTAAAATCAGCTATGCAATTTGGGCTTACATAATAACTTGAGGCATTCCTATTTTACATAAATATTCATCTCAATACACCTACATTTCTAGTTTTCATTCTGTGGTTTGTTTCTGGAACAGGTAGGCATGGTATTTAACCTAATATTTTACTTCTTAAAATCTTACAGTTATCCACATAAGCCTTAAAAAATAAGATTTGGTTTTCACATGCTCAATATTTTCTGAGGCAGAAGCAGTGTTCTTTTTTTCCAAATCATACCCATTCCCATGGATATAAATGATACGCTTGTAAAGCATAGCAATGAAGAAGCACTGCCAAGATGCTTTTTACTCAGCCAGTTCAAAAATTACTTCTTGTATACTATCTTTTCAAGAGGAGTATCTTAGATGTGTAGCAAGATGCTAGATCTATTCTGTTTCTCTGTTTGTTGGGAACTTTGGTCTCCAGAGTGCACTATTGGTTCTGAGTACTGATAAATATGCGAAGATACAGTATGGACAGTTCTGGAGGCGCTTGGGGTGGCAGATGTGACACTGCTGTGACATGAGCTGCACTGGTTGCTGGTTTACCTCCAGATCCAATTCAAAGTGTTGGTCATTACCTTTAAAGCGCTTTATGGCAGGGTTCCAGGGTATCTGAGGAACTGCCTGACCCTGTTGAGATTAACCTGCCCCATTGGTTCCAGCACAAAGAGCTACTTCTGATCCTGTCAGCTAAAGAATTTTGGCTGGCAGGATCTAAATTATGGCTGGCAGAGAAGAATCTTTTCTGCTGTGGCTCCCACCCTCTGGAACATTCTCCTGTCAGAGATGGGATCGGCCCCCATGCTCCTGGCCTTCTGGAAGAGCCTAAAAATTTGCCTCTGCTGTCACTACATTGAGGGTAGCTGATGGGATAGAGAAGATTCTCTCCCCCAGGCTGCCCATCCATCTTGGTTTCTAATTTTAATTTTTAACTTTTTATTCTATTTTAATTGGGGGGGTTTTCCCCACTTTTTTACATTGTAAGCTGGCCAGAATCATTGCATTGTTCCGATGGGCAGCATATAAATTCAATAAATAATAAATAAGATACATTTGTGGATACCTCTGTTACAACAAATAGGCATTTCATGTTTTTCAAAGCTTGCTATGAACGGTATATGGAATGCTAGTTTGCCACATTAACCAATTTGCCTGAGTTTGCTTCTCAGACTGGAGTATAAATCCACTATTCTGGTGGGACTCATACAATGCCTGAAGCCATAAATTAGCTGACCACATTTTAACGTAGCTACTGCATGGAACCCAGACAGTCTGAAGTGAAGTCTGTCCATTTTAAATAACCAAACACATCCAGTAGCTTTCCTAACAATAATAAGGAAGTGGCTTACCACTGCTGACTTTGAGACAATGACAGAGAATGGAGCGATGCACGTTGTACATATTCTAAGCCCCCATTGTCTGTGAAGTCTTATTCAGAGAACAACATGAACTGACTTGGAGTTTTGCTACCACTTTATTCAGGACTTTAGTAAAGCAAAACCTCAAATTACTGTGCACAAAAGAACTGCAATCACATTCTTGCACATAGAAATCCAGCTTTCCTTCAAATTTTATTTTTTTTTATTTTAATTTTTAATCCCATTTATATCCCACCCTTCTCCGAAGACTCAGGGCGGCTTATAATGTGTTTTTAGCAACAAATTCTACCTAATGTGTGGAGGTTGGGGGGAAGGAATCTTAACTCAAAGAGCAGACTTACTTTTTTTGGTGCCCTACATGCATTTGGTTCCTGCCAGAGCAGGGCTTCTGTCCCAACTCTGAATTATTAGGCTCTTGAGCAGTGTTTCTCAACCTTGGCAGTTTGAAGATGCGTGGACTTCAACTCCCAGAATTCCCCAGCCAG
>JANHFR010009708.1:92962-106125 GCA_032468015.1 Mimophis mahfalensis | reverse complement strand
ACCCACCCAGATCTTGAACCCGGAGCTCCGGGCGGATTAAAAAAAATAGCTACTTTCTCCCTGCTCCTCTTGTTGCCTTAGGGATTGGCTGGAGTTTCAAAAAATGACACGAAACCCCGGGCGCTCACCTTGGAGGAACTTTTGAGACTGGCTCAGCTGACATGTATTGTCATCACCATTTGGGTCTTCCTCCCTTCCTCCGCTTCAGGCAGTCCTAGACTTCTCTTCCCCGCTCTACTTCGGCCTTCCCCAAAGTAGATTTCTCTAGAAATGTGGGATTTGGAGGGGAGAGAGCGGGGTGTTTGTTTAAAGAAGGGGGTTGTATCTGCCTCGTCCCTGAAGGTGACCTAATTGAGAACAGGAATCGAGAAGGGGCACGTTTGCTTGGATAAATATGTTTATTTTAAGGACACAGTGGTGAGTGTATATTCCCAAGGAATTACTTAAGGATTTGGAGTTTCGCATTCATTGGGTCATATAGTAGTGGAGCACTGAAGCCTAGGTTCGCCTAGAGTTATAATGGGAATGGGATTGGAAGGTCAAATGAAGATTCTGCTCCTAGGCATCCCAGTTTTACACGGAACCCTGGCCCTGGATTTTAGCTTTCACAACTGCCAGGGGCAACCCTTCTACTAGCTGAGGATGGTAGCCCAAGCCATACATGTGCTGTCTTCTCATTTGTGTTGAAAAATTGGAAGATGCTCTAGCAAGGAAAAACACTATGAAGGAACTTTTACTGTACTCACATGTTGTCCTACTGGGAGGGATACATTTGCTTAATAGTAAATCATCCAGTTAAACTGTGCTATTTCTTTTTGTTGAAAAGCTTTCTATGGCAATGTTTAATTGCCTTACAAGATAAAGCAGTCGTATGGTAATCCTCTCTTAATGCATGAAACAGATAGAAATAAATGTTCTACTTAAACCGCTTAATCTTAACACTGCTCTTCCCTCCCCCTTCAAACCAAATTTTATGAAACAAGCATACACTTCAGTCATGATGATTCTGGTGTATTCTATTTTTAAACGGACCTTTCTCCCCTAGGTAATTAGCCTGTTTAAAAAGTGCATATTTCACACAAACAATTTAAAAGGGCTGGATCTCTCTCTCTAATGAACATGTATTTCTGGAGTCTTAACTGAGAGTCATGCAGGTGTAAAGATGCATTGTGAGATAGAATACGATATTTAATCTCAGGTCATTGTGTACTGGTAAATCTATCCCTACAAGTCTTTAAAAATCTGGAACTTTCAGTTATAGTGCCAAGAAATACCGAAGCTTTCAGCTGAACACTTGATACTGAGAAAGCAGGTGATATTTTACAAAAATTTAAGATTAAGAAGGATGTTTTTAATATAATGTAGGTGCAGGTTAAAGCTTCATATCACACTATTGATTTGTGGCTTGATGCAATGTGGGTAAATGGGCATAAACTACACAGTGATTCTTGTATAACTGGAATAGCTAGGTGAGCAAGCAGAATGTTCAGTTTCATCTTACTGTTTTTAATAAGTCCTGGAATTTCTGAGGGACACGGAATTATGTAGTTCACACTAACAGTTAAAATCACTACATAGGCATAGATACTGCAACTATAATGAGCCAGTACTGTATGCATAATTCTTTTATAATCTGATTTTTTATACTTCTCCAGCAATACATTTACACACACACACACACACACACACACACACACACACACACACACTTTCATGTAGAGGTTCAGAATGCCTATTGCATAGTAGGGTTGAGGTTGGTTGTTTTTTTTTTTGTTTTTTTTTTGTAGATTGTTAACACCATTGTATTTCCCCATGTCTCAAGCTTCAGGATTGCAACATGAGCAGCGAAACTTCTTCCCATACAATCATGGACTTTTGTACCTTCCCACGCAGAAGTAAATTGAGCTCATTGGAGCTAATCAATTACGTCTTTTCAAATCTGCCTCTTGTCCCCTGAGCTGCCTCTGTGAAAGCCTGGTCTGTTCTGCAGATACCCCAAAATGCCCATGGATGGTGGTATCGAGCAGCTGGAAGGGACACAATGGCTAATAGGAGCTAGGCAGATTCCAAGCCTGACCCTGTCAACAGCTTTAATGAGATGTCATCAGGTACTGTTTGTACAATACTGGGTCAAGAAGGAACGTCTTACCTCTAAACTGGAACAGCAAAATTCAAATGTAGGTTGCCTTTGTGGCAGGCTGGGAATAAGGGAAATGTGACATTATGAAAATATGTCATTTAAAATGATTAGTGAGGCACTCTCATACTGTTATGAGTAAGCATGTTGGGAGAAGTAATGTTTAACACAGCACTATTTGGGTATTTTTAAACAGATGTCTTCAGTAGAATTTTTCTAGAGCTGTCCCTGAAGTAGCAAATTCAGCAATGCTGTTCATCTCTCTGTTATTTTCAGAATTCTGAACTGGGGTTTAAAAACTTTAGTATATTCAAATTCAGCGAGTATCACATGAGAAGTCCCACCATCTAGAACGGAAAGGAAGTCTGGGGTCAGACTTGCTTCATTTCTCTTGTAGCAGTTTGGTGGATGGTTTCCCCCCTGCATGGTGACCTGCTGAGGAGGGAGAGCAGCACAGCTAGAGGAATTGTCTTATCAAGTGCTGCATACACAAAATCAGGGCAGTGCTATTTATTAGTAAGAACAGGGGCACTAAAGGCAGAAATCACTAATGGAGAATTGCCCTGTTTCAGGACAACAGATTCCTAATGAACGTTAGGCGGGAAATCTTCATAAACATCATAGAAGCAATTATTCAGAAACCTGGCGGGATTCCCCTTTATGGGATGTATTTAGGTGAGATCCAAAAAGCCATGCTTTAATTTAGATTCTTGCAGTGGGGTAAAAGTTGGTTTCAGTGTTAAAGTGGCTTCTTCTGATTGTATGATTTGGTGAACTACTATGAATCCCCCTGAGCCTATTCTCCAAGGGGGGAACTTCAACATACCCATAAAACATCAATTTCAAACAGTTTAGATACCTGCAGGCTCAGGCTGCAGTCATAGTTTTATTGTAGAATTTATTTTTAAAAATTTTATTGAGATAATCGGTTTAATTTGTTTTTAACTTTTTTATTATGTGTTTCTTATTTTTGTGAGCCACCCCGAGTCCTTTGGGAGAGGGGCGGCATAAAAATCTCAATAAAATAACATAAAAAAATAAAATAAATAAGCATGGAGGTCAGCAGGTGCTACTTCGGGGCCAATATAATGCCATATAACTTTTTGAATATTGCACATTGCAATAGGAAGGGGTCTCTTGGATGTAGTATGACTTACTCTTGAATAAAGCTGGGAGCGGGCTGTATGACAGACAACAGAATATGAAGAAAAGAAATCCATTTCCTTCTTTTTCTGGGGTATTTATGAATGCATTCATCTGACAGCATATCTTTTAAAGGTAGAAGAATGAGGTGACACTTCCGGTAAAAACAAAAGGCATGCTGCTTGCGTAGGACCCAGTGCTGGCTGTTCCATCCATTAATATGGAGGCTTGTCAGACATTTTGACAAGAATGGTTACATATCTCCTCTAGTTCCAGGTCAGCCCTGGAGTACCAGCAGAGGAGCTGTTGTGTGGGCTTCTCATACTGTTCAGAAAAGGACATGAAACACATGGCAGAAAGCGCGCCTACCGCTTCCTTTCTCCCTTGGTATTTACAAATGCAGAGGGTGTCCCTCATATTAATTATTGGAAACTAATATGGTAACTAATAATGGTTTTTTTTTAGATATTTAAAGACTTACGTTGTTTGCAGCACTGCGTGGAGAAAAAAAAAACCCCGAAAACAATTCTACCATGATCCTAGCATCCAGATTTGCTGGGGTGGTTGGCTTGAATGTAACTTAGCTAGCTGTGGATTGCTTTTGAATTGTTGCTTTTCGTGCCTTTTGAATGCGTGACACCTTCGGAGCGTTTTTCTGCAGAGCCCGAAAGACCAACGGAGCGTTTGCAGTCCAGTCGTGTTTTATTCATCAGCGTAACCTTTTACCTACTTTTTCTAAGCGTGTCACGTGATCCTTCCCTGCTGCGGTGGAAGGGCGGAGTTTCAAGAAGTTGCTGCTTTTGAGAAAGCTTTTCAGATGACTTACTTGAATACCTCCGTAAACTGAATCCCGAGTTTTTAAATGCTAACGGGTGGAAAGAAAAGGGTGGGTTAAGCATATATCATGCGTATTTCTTACTTGCCTTGCTCCGAAGGGATCTCTTTCTGATAGCATTCCGGCTGATGGAAACGATTCAGTTGTATAAAAATAGAACCAACAATTTGTACAGTATATGTAATTTTCTGCTCCCCAATTATTACACTGTTTAGTTGAAAAAATAGGCAGCTCTGGAAATCGAAGTAAGGCTCCATAAGTAGTTGGGATTATAAACTTAAGTGTGATCCCATATATTTGCACTGTTTGGGCACGTTGTTGATTGATGCTTATTAATTGAACCCGCTTAGTTTCACAGAAGCACGAACCGGTTTTTAGAAACTGAATCGGAGGCTGAGTTGTTTAAATGTAGCCTGATCCGGAACTGTAGGAAGCTTCATGCAGATGTAATGTCGCACGTTCAATATGGCTGATTATTTAAATCAAGACAATACTGTTCTTCACATTTTTGAACAACTAACGTATGTTATATATTAGTGAGTTTCATCCCGTACTCTTAAACAGTTATTGCAGATTTTATAGGTGTGAGACTATAAAATTTTAGGGCCTCCGTACTAAATGTGAAGCTGCTGAAAATTAACTTTCTCAGTATGCTGTAGAGAACATTCCAAGTTAAAAAATAACCTTGTTCTTCAAGATAGCAGTGTCATCCAGATATTTGCATACATTATCAGTGTAAATACTGTTTTTTTCGGTTTCGCATCAGTCTATTTTTCCTATTGCTGGGGTGCGTTTTTCTTAAACTGTAGTCCTGATGTTTGAATTTGAACTAACAGGCTTTTATTTGATGTTGCAATGCAGGTTGAATAGAGCCCAAGGAAAACAATAGCTGCACATATTCTTGCTTAGTTCCCATTTGGTGAGTAGGACTCTATTTCTTTATGAACCATCCTGTGTTTTTAAAGAGCTTTTCTAATAATAGGATGAATGTTACTGACAGAAAACATGTAAAGCTACATAGCATGATGCATGAAAAAAATAAGACACCAGCCTTGTATTTTCTTTCGTTCTGCTTCTTTCCCAGCATGAACTAAACCTATGGGGTTTGCCAAATAATATGTCAGAAGTACTAATAAAAGTTTCCTCTTATTCTCACTGGAGAGATTTGGTGGCACTTACTTCTGCATTCCTTGCACAGAGTGATTTGTATTGCATTTCTAAATTGAGACGCATGCTCTGTAATGCTATGGCCTTTTACCTACTTTTCTGGGACAAAACACATGACCACTTCAGAAATGTGGAGGCGGAGAAAGACTGCAGTAGACAATGAAACCTCTTTTACTATCCAAAGAATGATCTTGAATAAAAAATGAGGATTGTTGCAATTGTTTTTCTTTAAGATTGCAGTTTTTTGTTGAATCGTGTTTCATAATCATGACTAGCAACGTTAAAAATCTTTCTTGTGAAAAACAAACATTTAGAATGATACTAGCAGTCATAACACAGCCACAAAGTTAAAGGAATTGGAGGGTGAGGAATTGCTACTTAGGCAACGTCACAGTTGTATTTGCCTTTAGATTAATACCTTGTGGAATTATTTTGTATATGGGGAAGTTGAATGGCGCATACTTTATGTGTGACAAAACAGTAAAAAAATAGGTAACAAACATACCTTAAAGATTGCTAGACTGGTTCTAGATAAAATGTGTACAATTTGCATTGGAATGTATTTAATTCTGGTTCTCAATCTTCCTAATGCCGCGACCCTTTAATACAGTTCCTCATGTTGTGGTGACCAACCATAAAATTATTTTCACATATACCTGTATTTGTATTGAAATATGTGTTTTCCGATGGTCTTAGGCGACCCCTGTGAAAGGGTCATTTGACCCCTAAAGCGGTCCCGACCGACAGGTTGAGAACCACTGATTTAATTCATCTGCTAAATCTTTAAAACAAGGCTTCCCAAATTTGCTGTTCTCTGGGTTTATTGAGACTACTGTACCAATCTCAGAAATCCTAGAAAGCTAAGATCTTATCGAAGCCACTGTCTTAGATTGCACATCAAACAGATGTGTCATTGAAACATCCATTCTTCCCTCCCTCTTATTTTTCTGTATACCTTGTGAGTGAATCATGTATGCTTCATTGCCCTCTATCCATAACACTGAGCTACTGAAGGGGAAGGGACTTTCCATAGGTATATTTTGTTTTTTTAGTAATTTTTCAGTATAAAATGTATAATCAATTCCTCAGTACCCAAGAGTAATTTGACCCTGAAATTTCAACTCTTGATATAGTGAATGTTTGAGGATCTTAGAATATTATTACATTGTTCTGTCAATTATTGCTGTTTCTGTCCTACTTCAGCACGCTGTGCTTGTTCCTTTTTGCTTGTTTCTAATTTTTTAAACATTTATAAAACTTTGGTCATAAAAATTAGAACTGAAAAGTCAAAACAAGAATAATAAATAAAATGAAAACCACCAGGAACAGAGCAATACAACATAGCTAAACTTGCTTATGATTAAAGTAGCCTAGAAATAAAGAGTTTTATTTCTCAGTAAGAAAGCCTCTCGGAAGAGTATTTCACCACCTGGATTATAAAATAGGAGAAAACAGCTCAACTTTCATTGGCTTTTTTTCAAGTTAAACCTATTTATTTTTTTCATATAAGCTTCAAAAACTCTAGGAAAATTCTTAAAAACTCTTAAAGAACATTCATAGGTATCTTGCTGTCATCTCTGTCTGTTTATCTCTGTGGTAGATTTATGTTGCTAAGCAAAATGATTGTTGAGAGTTTTGCCCCATTTTGCAACCTTTTTTGTCACAGTGGTTAAGTGAATCAGTGCACTTAAAGTGAATCTGACTTCCCCATTGATTTTGCTTGTTAGAAGGTTGCAAAAGATGATCACATGATCCTAGGACATTGCAACTGTCATAAATATATGCCAGTAGCCAAGCATCTGAATTTTGCTCACATGTCCACAGGGATGCTGCAATGGTCATAAGTGTCAGAAATGGTCATAAGCCACTTTTTTCAGTGCCATTTCAGTCACTAAAGGAATGGTGAGTTGAGGTGTACCTGTACATTTATGTATTTAAGTTCTGGAATATATTGGCTGGTTGATGAAGGAGCAAATTGAGTGCAATTATACTGTAAACTAGAAATTTCTCTTTATCCAAATGAGAGAAATATTATAAAAATACCTCTTCAATAACTAGCTGTCTTGCCTTATTTATTTTTCAAATAATCATCCTATCAAAGGCAGTTCAGATGATTTACATAATTAATTGTAACATTTAAGAAAAACATTTAGAGAAAGGCCCTGGTAATGATTTCATAAATATCTTCAAGACACTTGTCCTTTTGCCTCTGAAAGTAAATATTAGTCCTTGAATTGGCTTGAAAAGCAAACTTGCATCCATGTAGCTAAGGGAGAGGGAATGAACTATATATTAGATGTGATATTAAATATGTTAATAAAACTGCAATATATAAAAGTTTTAAGAAGGAAAACAAGCTGCTGTGACTTACAGAGGAAAATGTGTTTATGGTCCAAATGAATAAGGAGCATGCTTCGGAGGCTACAAGCTGTTGTCAAACAGTATATAGAAATTATTCTAGAATAATTTCTTGTGGTTTAGGTTTGATAAATCTTCCAAGAAGTATAAGAATTTATAGTAAAACAACACTGAATCTACATAATAAATAATGTATGAAACAATGTTATTTTTAATTCTTGGCATATTGTTGGCCTTCCGGAAAGTGGTAAAGACCTGGCTCTTCCGGCAGGCTTGGGGCCGCTGACCTCCTGCGAGGTCTGGCCTGGTGTGCATGGGTTTTAACTTTTTAATTAATTTTAGCGTATATTGTTTTTAGTGTTTTAATGATTTTTATTATGTAGTATTGTATTTGCTGTAAGCCACCCAGAGTCCCTCTGGAGTTGGGCAGCATAGAAATACAACAAGTAAATGGTTTTGACCTTCTAACAAATCTTTACAATAATTTTTGGAGTAACTTCTGGTATTTTTGGTAAGTCCTGATGTTGTTCTCAGCCATGGGATAGGACGCTGCTTAAGTCCCTTTAGTTTAGAGGGTTTTTTATTTATTTCTTTATTAATCGGATTTATATGCCGCCCTTCTCTCGGAGGACTCAGGGTGGCTTACAACCATAAAAGACAAATAATATAAAAATTAAAAATAAATTAAACCAGATCTGGTTAAAATTAAATAATTGAAATTAGATTAAAATTTAAATAAGACCCATTTAAATCATTTTAAATCCCTGTTTGGCTTTTTTTGGTCTCTACTTAGTTGTTTCTTTCCTTTATATACTATATTTACATTTAATTTATATCTGTATGCCACCACCACCACCCCGACCATGTCTATCTTCCTGTTGAAAGATTAAGAAGAGAGTAATATTCATATAGTATTTACCAACTGGGAAAACCCAAGATGGCAAATATTTGATCTGCATGAATTTGCCCAATGTTAGGTTATTTTTTGTATGGATGACTGAAGGGAAGAGATATTGTCTAGGAAACAACTGGACAAAAGAGGCAGGAGCCCCCCATTGGCTTGCAGTCATCAAGTCAGAGAAAGAAACTTAAGAAGAACCCACACTAATAAATGAAACAATCAAAAGTGATGGCAGAAAATTTGCATTGAAGATTCTGTTAATACAGCTTTATAATAATTCGCTTACATGTCCTGTCTGGTTTACCTTGGGAACGTTGACATTTTGTTTCCGATTTAATATCTCGTGCCAAATAAATTGGTTACTGATTTTTTTAAAAAAAATATTCTTTCACTTGGCAGATACATTTTAAGAATGGCGGAAGCCCATCAAGCAGTTGCGTTCCAGTTCACAGTAACGCCAGATGGAATTGATTTGCGCATGAGCCATGAAGCGCTTAGGCAGATTTATCTATCTGGGCTTTATTCCTGGAAAAAGAAGTTCATCAGATTCAAGGTAACGGAGATAAACGCAGATTTGTACTCGGGACAGCCAATGCTATACATCCATATTGCATGATTTCTTTAAATCTTCTCCATTTGTTAATAAACTGTGAAACAATTATGGACAATCCCATCTCTCCTGTTTTAAATTCTATGAAATAAAAATGAATTTCTAGAAATAATTAAGATGCTTCAAGATTTTTTAAAGGTCCCCTATGTATCTCTATATTTTCTTCATTGACATCATTTTGGACGGTTTGTTTTTCATAACCATACTTTTGGTGAGTTGGCTTACAATTATGTAGATTGCAGCTTCCCTGTTATCTTTTTTTTAAAAAAAATGTAAATTCCAAAACTGCCAACTATCCAGCATTGCAATATTCATCCATTTCCATTGCCTCAGTGCCCTCCCATTCCAGTAAATGTTTTTTGCTAACAATGTATAATATAGATCTCTAAAGAAGGCAAATACTGCAAGGCAGGCTGCATCCATATGTTAATGTCTTCCAATGTGCTGGGTCCATTCTTTGAAAGTTCCTTCTGAGAATGTAGTGATGGTTTAAATAAATAAATAAATAAATAAAGCATAGATATTTTCTCTTTCCAGAATGGCATAATCACAGGAGTCTATCCTGCTAGCCCATCCAGTTGGCTCATAGTTGTCGTAGGAGTAATGTCAACTATGTATGCAAAAATAGATCCTTCATTGGGATTAATAGCTAAAATCAACCGGACTCTGGATACAACGTAAGTAAACTTCTGACCTTGATTTGTCAATATCAGTTAATCTTTTTGACCATTGCTAGGGATGTTGAAGCTTTCAAAATTTTGGTTTAGAGTAGAGGTGTCCTCAACTTACATTTAGATGCTGTTTGAAATTAGGATAGCACTGAAAGAAGAATCTGACAACCCGTATCCAAAGTTATACCACTGCAGTACCTCTGTGCACATGTAAACAAAATTTGGGTGCTTGGCAGTCCACCCCACCCCACTTTGCAATCATAATAAAATGCAGGTAGTCCTTGATCATTCAACCCCTGAAGTTGACTGAAGTAACAATAGTGCTGAAAAAATAACTTTACAGCCTCTTTATGATAATATACAACCTCTGCAGCATCCCTCAGTCATGTAATCACTATTACAGTCAATTATACATTCTCCTGTGCCCAGCCTGGGTTTTTTTTTCTTCTTCTTTTCTCTCTCCTGCACAGCAGAAAAATGGAAGAAAGGGGTTGCAAGAATGTAAGCTGTTTTACACATTGAAAACAGTATGATTGTGCTGGCAGCCTGCAGCTGGAAGCCATGGGCACATTACTCAAACAGCTTACAGCATTTTCTTGAAATCTCTTTCTCTCTCATTTCTCTGTGTGGGAGAAGGGGCAGGAGAAAAAAGTGATTTCTATAAGCCCGTGATGGTGAACCTATGGCACGCGTGCCCAGAGTGGCACACAGAGCCATTTCACCTTGCACGTGAGCTCTCACGACCCCCCCCCCACTCCCTGCCCTCGTGTGTGTGACACACACCCCGCGCACGCACACACTATCCCACTCTGAAAAAATGTCGAAAAAACATCAAACAGTTCGGCATTTTTTCAGCTCAGGGAATAGTGTGCGCACACGTGGGCGGGGGGAGAGGTGATAGCACGCGCTATCAACTCTCTCTCTGCCCCCCACACGTGCACATGCTATTCCCTGAGCTGAAAACCCCCCAAAAAACTGCCAAACTTTTTGATGTTTTTTCGCCTAGGGATAGCACACGTACGCGTGGGGGGGAGGGGATACTGCGTGCTATCCCACGTACGCGTGGGGGGGGAGGGGATACCGTGTGCTATCCCCCTCTTGCCCCCTGCGCGTTCGCACGCGCTATCCTGAGTTTAAAACACCAAACCAGATCGGTTTGGTGTTTGTGCACCCATGCTGGAGGGAGGGGGCGGTCCCATGCACGTGGGTGGTCGCGGGGCGGGGCACATGAGACTGCCTTCAAAAGTGCGTGCTTTCATTTTTGGCACAGGAGCCGAAAAAGGTTCACCATCACTGCTATAAGCAAGCTCTCCTTTGCCTGGCCCTTTCCCACTGCCAAGGTGATGGCATTTGCTCTTGAGGCTTAGAAGACAAGATATCTTGACATTTCTTTTCCTTTGCTCTCTCTTCTCTTGATGGAAATAGGAAGGGGGAAAAAAGCAAGCTATTTCTGTATCAGTCTTTTTTTCCTTCCCTCCCACAGAGCAGAGAGATTGGAGAGGAAGATATTTAAAAAGAGTACTGTTAAATTTTGACTGTCTCTCCAAATGTCTGTCCTTATTGCCCCCAAAATTTGAGCATGTGGTAGATAAAACCACTCAGATCTCTTAATTTTTGAATATAGACACTGAAATATTTTTAATGGGTTTGTGAGGATAGTCATAGTGGCTTTTTCTCAATATTTAAAAACCATTGTCAATGATTAGAATTAAAGTCTGGGCCTTATGTTTGCTGTATTTTGATGGAGGGATACTTTATGTTTGCTGTATTGAAAAATGATTGTATTATCATAATACAATTTTTCTAGAAGTATTGGAGAAGGCATAATTAAAACTTTGTTCTGGTATCAGTTTTTTAAATATAAAAAAAGAGAAAAATTTTTTTGAGTAAGTATTCTCTGAAAACCAATAGAACTATCTTTCAATCTATATATAGACTGGAAGTCATGCCACCCCCACTGTTATTCCCACCCCGCTTGGGATATTATATTTTTAATTACCAGTGGGTTGATAAATTTGCAGAGGTTTGCAGTTTTTACCCTTAATAAGTGTTCTTTTTTTTTTGATTAAGAAACCCTTCTTAGTAGTGTATCATGGTTTTAAAATTCTGAAATTGTTGACTGGTGCTTTAATGTCCTCTCATTCTTTTTTTAAACAGTGGTTATATGTCCAACCAAACGCAGAATATTGTCAGTGGAATTCTGTTTGGGACAGGGCTATGGGTGACTCTTATTTTCTCAATGCGCTACTCTTTGAAGATGCTGCTTTCATACCATGGTTGGATATTTGCCGAGCATGGAAAACTTTCCACAGGAACCAAGATATGGATGGTAAGGTAATTTTAACGTGTACTTGAAAGTGACATTGATATAAACTTGCCTTACTATAGCCACTATTTGAGGATTTGTTTTCAGAATGGCAACATTTGTTTAAAATATGTATATATTGTTATTTATGTATTAATTGGTTTTATATGGCCATCCATTTAATCATAGAAAATTTGGGTGGCTAATGCCACATAAAAAGTCTACAGTATTTAACATTTTATAATTAAATGAATCATAGTAGTTTTCCCCAGGGGGTTAGGGGGTTTTATATTGTGGAATTTTAATGATGCAAGCCACCCAGAGTTCACCATGTGTGACTTGGGAAACCATATAAATGTGTTTCATAAGAACAGAAATTAACAATTTTGTAATTTAGGAGTGCAATATGTATTATTGATTAGCTAGAGATAGTCTTTGACTTCCAACCATAATTGACCCCGCAGTGATAGTTGTAAAGTGATCGATGTGATTTTATGACCTTTTTTTTGCAGTGGTTATTAAGAGAATGCCATGGTTGTTAAGGGGACCCATTCTTCACTTTGGGCCTGTTTTTGCCAGTAACTAAAAGTAAATGATGGTTTTTGGTGAAAATATAATTCATGATAACATGACTGGGGCACAGCAAACAGCCATAAATGTGAGCTGGTTGTCAAGGACCCAAAATGTGCTCACATGACCATGGGGGGTGGGCTCCATCAGAAGTTCAGAATCAAGTCATAAGTACCTTTTTGGGAGATCCAGCCTAACTTTAAACAGTTGTTAAGCAATTGGTCATAAATAGAAGACTACCTGTACTGTAATCCAGCTGGTAAAGTGTACCAGATCTATTTATATACTACTAAAACTCCCGTTTGTTGGTTTGTAACCTTCAATTGGGCAAAATGGTAGCTCATAGGGCAAGAATTTTTGAGTCAACATTCCTCAGATGGGCTAACTCGGGTAGGCAAACTTGGCTCTTTTATGACTTGTGGACTTCAACTCCCAGCATTCCTGAGCTAACATGACGAAGAGGAAT
>JANHFR010009708.1:51079-63252 GCA_032468015.1 Mimophis mahfalensis | reverse complement strand
TTTCTACTTACAAATTTTTCTGCTTACAAGCATGCATTTGGAACGGATTAAATTCGTAAGCAGAGGGACCACTGTATTACTAACTTCAGTTGCAGTGATTTACTTAACAACTGTGGTAAAAAAAGTCATAAAATTCACTTAACTATGTCTCACTTAGCAACAGAAGTTTTGGATGAATTGAGGTTGTAAGTCAAGGACTACCTGTAAATGAGTATTTGCTTGTCCACATATGTACAAATACAAAACAGACATTATAAGAGCCCAAGAGCCTAAGAAATGTTTAAACTGTTTTCCCATATTCATCACTTAAATGTAGAGTAAAACCAATACTGTCTAGTATTTAAAGTTGACTCCATTAAATTTTCTGTATCATACTAGCTACATTTGGAAGTAGTATATTCTTAGAATAAAAAAATTATCCTGAAGTCTACATGTTTTGCTTAAGTTCTTAGCATAATATTCTAAGTCCAGTTTACTTTGTAAATGTCTGTATTTTGGTGTGTGTCACGTAATCATAAAAGCTGATTCCTGGAATCACACTTTTTCTGAGATGAATCTGATGTTTGGCCATTGATGAAACAGCATCTGCTGCTGAAGTGAATTCCCATATTCTCAAAGGATAGAAAACTTTTTAAAACTTATGTGGGAGAAATGAACCCAAATCCTGTTGTGGTCATATAACAGCATTATATATTCACAGAGGAGCAGATTTAAAAATCATTAGTTTTAAGAACTAGTAGTCCCAAATCAGTCAAGGGGCATTCATTTATAAATTTATATGCTGCCCATCTTACTGTAGAAGTGACTTACTGACAGCTTGAGATTTTTCAATAGAGTAGGTAATACCAGTATTCTATCTTCACTGGTTTTCTTATGAAGATCAAGATTCATTTCTCTTGCCAGTTCCTGAAGTTCAATAGTTTAAAGAGCGAAATTAAGACTTTTCACTTCGTGATGCTGAAGGCAGATTGAAGCCCTTACCCCACTTAGGTACACTTATTTATTCACTTAGCCTACCTCAGGCTACAACAAAGTAATAGCTTGTAGTGGTGTGACCTATGCTCATTCAGTTGCTGGTTAGCAAAGCGTATTTTCCTTGGTAGAAGGGAAAAATATTTTGAAAACGATGATAGGCTAATGGCTCCCGCTCTCTGGAACATCATTCCCCCAGGGATTAGAATGACCCCCCACTCTAACACTCTTCTGGAAGGCGCTGAAGACCTGGTTCTGCCAGCAGGCCTGGGGAACTCAAGAGCGGGATGGAGCCCATTAAATGGCTCATGTGATATGTTGTCACTGGGGTGGGATGGCTATTATTAATTGATTTGATTATTTTATTTTTTATATATGATGATATATTCTGTAAACTACCTTAAGTCGCCATGTGTGAATAGGCAGCAATATAAATTTTCCAAGTAAATAGCCAGTGGTATGTGTTGCCTTCTCTCGCTTGTCTCTGCTTATCTATCAACAAACAAGACTAACCTGGTCAATGTAGACACAATAGCTCCCTTGGCATCTTGAGCAGAAAAGGTTATTTTCTAGATCATCTTAAATCTGGGACTTGAAGATAGGGTTAGGTGGTAAGATAATCACCCTGTTTTTTAGAAGCAACACTAGCACCAGAAATCCTATTAATGCAAAAGGCAAGTGAAGGAATGGGCCTTCGTTTCTGCTGTGAAGTTTTGTTCAAGTTTTTCACTTTTCTTACTTGGGACTGGCTGCTTGTCCTTTATAGCAGTTTTATATAATTGGGAGTTTGACATCATGTATAGAACTACGTGTGGTTCATTATCTTATCCAATGAGGAACATACATGCATATAAGTGCAACCCCACCCCACCCCAAAACATCACATGCAATAGAAATGTGTCCCAGGTTCTATTCTGCTCACCTTAGACATTTCATTGGGGAGTGGGGGAAGGGGAAAATAGGTTACACCATCTCTGCAATGTTAGTATGTATAACAAAGGCATTTATTCCCTTAAAGGGGAAGAGACAAATACCACAAGTCTTTATATTTTTGTGGAACATTAAGTGCAAGTTGCATGATTTTCTTTTATTAAGGATTTAACTTTGAAAGTGTAGGCTTAACTTATTGTGCAGAGTGCTAATCGAAAAGGCCACATGAAAACGATCAAGGCATATTTTAAATTGGTCTGTTGAAAGAACAAGAAACCCACCAACTTACAGGCTTTAAGGACTGTAAGGCCAGTAAGTAAGTTTTCAAGGACAATGTGCGCGTGGGTGCTGCTGGTTAAATGACTGTCAATCTCCGGATATTCAGAACTCCAAGTTTGATTTATCGACCCTATGTATTTGGGTGTACGGGCTCCAGTGCACAGCAGCCTTTTTTTACCTATCATCCCTGGAGAGAACGTTTTGTCTTTTGCTTAGAAAAAAAAAGGAACTTCGTCTTCCCCTCCGCTTTCTCTTCGCCAAGTGAAAAGGTGGAAACGACCTTGCCCATTATTTAAACAATGAGAGGATCAGCACGCGCCTGGAACTAGACCATGCAGAATAACAAGACCGTGCATTTCCAAAAGCCGCCACCGGCGAAGCGTTCGGGGGAGGGGGGCTTTTGTACTCTCCGAGGCGAGGTCATCTGACCCGGAACCAGCGCGTGCCCTTCAGGCTCCGCCTCAGCTCGAGGCACCCGCTGCCCGCTGCTTCTCCCCCCCCGCCCCCTCCGTCCAACGGCTCTTCCTCCGCAAATTAGAGCAGGCACTCGCCAAGCGTAATGGAAGGGAAAAGGCGGGAATCTGCCGAGGGGGAAGGTGAGCGGGAGACACGCAAAGAAACGTGGAATGACCCGTCAGGACTGGTTCGTCTCATGTGACGTGCGCACGCTCACCTCCCATCCACCCCGACAGATTTGAGAAACATTTTTGGGGGTGCGGGAATCAGTTCAGACCTGTAGCCCTGTTGTTGAGGTAACGCGTATTAATCTATCCAGCAGCTGGAACTTACGGGTATAAGAGATAAAGATAATGCACGCTTATTAAACCCTGACGTACTCGCAAGCCCTTTCAATATAGGCGGCATTTTAAAGTGAGGCAGCCCATCTTCGATCACACATGAAAAAGTCACTACTATTCATAATTTTCAGAAGTGGCTATGTGTATGAAAAGAAAACAAAAGAGCCAACAACTGCGTGTATAACAATTATTTTCATGCACAGTGCACAAAAAAGCATTCCTGCAGTGCTGTATATATAGACCTAAATTCCTCTTGGGTTTACTTGGTACTCATGATGAAATTCTGTAGGTTTGTATAACTATTTCACACCAAGAGTATAGTATCTATTCATCTGTTCTCATATCCTTTGTTTATCAGCATTGGAACCTACCCTAAAGAAATCTTCTACCAGAAACTCAGATCCATGGCTCCATACCTTAGCAGAAAATTAATTAAAATCTGAGCTGTTTGGAGTATTTAATCTTCATTGGTACATCTCCTATAACAGACTATCATTTAAAAATACAGTTTATATTATTGTATTTTACAATCATTTTAATTTGTAATGTGCACAACCATGGGTTCCTGTGGAATTTATATACAGATAGTATAATACAGATTTATATACAGATAGTCCTCAGGTTACAACCACAATTGAGCCCAAAATTTCTGTTGTTAAATTAAATATTTTGTTAAGTGACTTTTCCTCCATTTTGTGACCTTTCTTGCCACAGTTAAGTGCATCACTACAGTTGGTAAATTAGTAACACAGTTGTTAAAGCGAAACTGGTTTCCCCAATGATTGCTTGTTAGAAGGTTGCAAAATGTGGTCACATGACCCCTGGGAATTGCAATGGCCGTAAATGAGTCATTTGCCAAACACCTGGATTTTGATCATGTGACCATGGGGATGCTGCAATTGTGTGAAAAATGGTTTTGCTCACTTTTTTCAGTGATGTAACTGAATGGTCACTAAATCAAGGTCTGCTTGTATTAAATAATCTACAATAAATATACAATGTAATCCCCCTCATTGATGTACGGTTTCTGTTCATGTAGAATGCTCTAGGAGAATGCAAAAAATTACCCACATAAAATAGTATTGTAAAACTGAGGATATAATGCTTTGAAATTTTTGAAAGGGTGGTACAAAATTTTTTTTTGAATATATCAGTCAACTATACTTTTTGTTTTTATTTTGGTTTTATATTAGCTTCTTGCTGATTTTCATATCCAATATTAATTTACTAAGTGTAACTACTGATATGCATTACAGTCTAGTTTGCTTTGAAATTGTACTTCATAATATAAGTTGTATTTACTTAGAAAATCGGGAATATCAGTAATCATAGTCAAAACACTATAATTCACCAAGTAAACTATAATAAATATTATTTGAATTTCCAAAATCTGTTCTTATTTGGAAGTTCTATAAAAACATGTAGAGTCCAAGCACAGGAATATAATCTTTGGATATTCATCTATGTATCTATGAATCTATCCAGAAATGTATGAATGCTATCCAATTTGAATTAATTTTTTTGTGTTAGATTTTCTTTTAAGATAGAAATTCTAGATATCAAAGCATACTCCTAACAAGTTCTTCAGCTATTATTTCAGTGAGAGAATCATGACTTTTGCAGTATAAAATCTATAATACCCTTGAAGCAATTAGCATGGACATAGTTGATTCAGTATACCTTGAGGAATATGGATTAGTAAAGTGTAATTTAAAAAAATCACAAATTGAAATGGGAATTCACCTTTAAATTGTTTCATTCTGATACTAATCTTATTTCATTATTGGCAAAATTGCCACCTGATATGAAACCATGAATTGTTTGTATGTACTTTAATTTTTCTAGAGGAGATCAACCCTGACTGAAGCAGTCGGTGTGAGCTTAAATGGACTCCGGGGGATGGTAGACGACAGGAAGGCCTGGAGGAACATTGTGCATGGGTCGCGATGGGTCGGACACGACTTCGCAACTAACAACACTTTAATTTTAAACTGATCTTAGTCCAGAATATGAAAATAAATATGCTCATTTTACAAATGAAACTAGAAAACCAGTGCCCCATTCAGTCATTGTTTCAGAGATATTTCCTTACCTAAATAGAGAAACAGAATGACCAAGGCTGTGCAAAAAAGCAGTAGGACCCGGAGTAGCTTCCAATTCTTGCTGGCTTCCCCACTGAGTTCCTTGTGGAAATCTAACAGCAAGCATGGAAATTTTCCATTTCCCTTCCCAGCGGGCAGATAAATGGCTGCTGTTGTGCAGAGTGGGGAGCAAGGGATTGTGAGACTGGCTTGGTAGCTGTCACAGAACATTGAAAATGGAGATCACATGACCACATGTTTCCATCTTTCATTCCTTAGGAATCAGGGATTTGGGATTTGGGAATCTGTAAATTAGCCCATTTAAAGTACCTTCATTCAAAAATTGCACCCTATTACACACCATTTCACCCAGTTAAAAGTCATGATAAAGAATTCTAGTTTATAGATAAGGAACATTCTAAAATTTCTAAAGTAAAGGATTATATCTATATTGACATATGTGTATATTTTCATAGAAACAGAGAGATCAGGTACAATAAAATAAAACCTTCACCTATGTCTAATACAGATTACTCTTCTTTTGTAAGAAAGCATTTTAGTGTTTCAGATGTACAGAAAAAAATTGCAATGTGATTGTTGTTTCTCATATTAATGTATTTAAAATGCAAATATGTAACACTAATTAAATAAGCATAGAAGTTTATATATAATCAATTTACAAAACAAGCATTGCCATCTACTTAGAATATGATGTTTTACATATTTATTTTATGTTTATCCCACCCTTTTTATTTTTACAAATAACTCAAGGCAGTGAACATATCCAACACACTTTCCTCCTCCAATTGTCTCCACAGCAACTACCCTACGAGGTGAATTGGACTGAGAGCGACCGGCCCAAAGTCATCCAGCTGGCTTGCATAGCTAAAGCAGAACTAAAACTCATGGTTAACTGCTTTCTAGTCCAGTGCCTTAATATATAGTATAATGAATATATCTAATGTATAGATTATAACTTAATATTTAATATACTGTCCAACTATATGTAGAGAAAAATGTATGTACATTTATGATGAGAGCTTTATATTACTTTTTTTGCTTATTTTGAAGCTGATACATTTACCAAGATGAAAACTGCTTTAGGACGCATTTCCATTGAGTTGAAACATAGCCAGTCTGAAATTTTAACTGTACCTACAGAAAATCATCTAAATCTTGTTGGAATTTCCAGGACAGATAAAGGACTTGCATTTAACTCTGAAAGCCATAATCTTAAGATTGATTTACTAAATAAACCAGTTGAAAAAGGAGCCCTTTGTAGTCAAGACACTAGTTTAAATTGCACAGGTGAAACTACAGTCGATCATTTGAAACATACGCTTAACAGGGAAAATGAAAACACAGTGCTAGAGGTGAAAATGCAGCCATCTACACAAGATTATTGTGATGAAGATCTTGGAAAATATGAAAAATTACCCGAAGAGGCTTCTTCAGAAGCAGCAAGATGTGCATATTTACCAGAACTGCAACTACATTCATACAGTGTTCAGTTTTCTTCATTAATGTCGCAAGATAGAAATGCTGTACTGACTCTTGGCACCAACACTCCTGATGGAACAATCAGTACAAATACAGAAATTACACCAGTAAGATTGTACTTCCATTTACAATTTAGAAAAACCATAGCTATTATATTTTTTACACCTTATTATATTCTAATTACATTAAATTGTAACTAATAAACGAATTACACTATTGAGTACTGCTGGTTAAATCTGAAACAATTTTAAGACTGCTGAGTTACATTATCACATCATGTAGCTATGTAACACAAGTTTCTCCTATTTATCACGTTTGCCTCAGGATGTTTCATTAGAACACATTTGGAGAGAAGAGAGCTGAAAATGGGAAAAGAATCTGTTGGAGGTGTATAAAACATTTCAAATTCAAAATGATTTGTACTCAAAGTGTTCTATCTCAAATTCAGAACAACTATTTTGAATTTTTATGAGTTGCTGAGCATTCTGAGTACAAAATATCTGCTTTGAATTCAAATTGGAGTACTTCAAAATGTTTTACATTTTAAATACTGTATTTTACATAACTAAAAGTTATTAGGTTACCAAAAGGAACAACTTGTTTTTTAATATACGGGATGTAGAATTATATATTTAGGCCTAAAAATTTTTTTATCATTTAAATCCTGATAATTTGAGGGACAAAACATGTTAATTTTATAAAAATATGTTCAGTATCTTATAGTGATCAACAAAATATATGTTGAATATAACCAGAGCAAGATGACATTTTTTATTCTCTATTGAATGATATTGATAGTATGTTGCCTTTGAGTCTGGACTATTCCATTCCAAATCCAGATAATATCTAAAGTTACAAAAACTTTGGTGCATCCATATATACTTTCCATTGCAAGAACTGATAATTTATAGGATTGGCTGTCCAAATAAACTGAAACAGGCTATTCAGAACACATGGGAATAAAACAATTTTTAAAAATTCTTTAGATCAAGGGCATCTTTTTCCAAGCTTCTGAAACTAATCTGGATGCTGTTCTCTTCTGTTTATGCATGTATGCAAACAGCCAGTTTGTTTCACTGTGGAAAAAGTATTTTTCCCACTGCTTCCTGTTCTGTATTTTTTTGGGCTAAATCCATAAAAAGAGCTGTCGTCTTATCCTAAGTCAGTTCAGGAAGTATTGAGATTTGTGCAAAGCCTTATGAAAGTTTAAGTGCTTCATCTACTTTCCTGTTTTCATGTTTCAAAAGAGAATATATTAATGAAAGGTTATATCAAGATCTCAGTTTATTGCTAATATAGCCAACAATCTTAAACTCCTCACTCCACAAATCTATTCTGGAGGATCTGGGACAGTCTCTAAAACAATGGATTATAATAATAGAGAAAAGTTATACAATATAACTGCAGTAGTATGCCTGCTTTGTTTTCTAGGTACTGAGACCATTATTAACGCCTTCAAATGCAAATAGCACTATTTCCTGTGATCAAATCAAAGGGATTGTTAATAATTCTACAGTGTCACAAATCTTATCAGGCTGCTCTGATGGTAAGTGATTTTAAAATATCCATTCTTCTGTACCTGAATAAATTATATTGCAACCAGGATATTCCTCCTGCAAATGGTAAAAAAATCTATTTAAAATGGGATTAAGCTTCAGATGAACCTCCCATAGAAAAAAAGGTTAAGAAGATTTTTAATATCCCTATGCCTATGCCATCTTTCACATTTAAAGTATTTCAGTGAATTAATCTCAGATACTTCCAAAGTTATTTCAATGGTTTATGCATAGTATAACTTGTCCTTATAATTTTTCACATTTGTTTTGTACAATAGACTCTTGCAATGGTATATGTGTTTCACCTCAAGATGCAGATCCTGTTTATGATACACTTGTAAGTATTAATTTGACATTTATCTTAACATCTAATGGAAGTTTATGAATTATGGAAGCAGAATCACCCATTTGAAGGCCTTCTGAAGCCGAACTTCTTTCTATGTACCATACCTACATATACCCTGAATTATGTTTTCAGACTATTTATTATACATATTAGTCATTTATGGGTTACTGTATTCCTCATCCTTTTTATTGTATCATTTTTATTCCAAGGGGGAAGATTGGTAATGGAAAAGAATGTAAATATTTCAAACAAAGAGTCTAAGTCTGATATCCTAATAGAATCTGCTTTAGGACTGTTAAAAGCAAACATTCAGATTCTAGATTAAATTAAAAAAAAACATAAAAATGCTCTATTTTACAAGTGCTAATTATGTAGGGGTCTTTGATGAAATCCTTAAAAACCAAATGGCTACAGCTCAAAGCAGGCATTTCCCTGGAGAAAATTTTCTGAGATATTTTCTTTGATACTCTAGTCACTTGTTAAAAGAAAATGAGAATGTTCCTTTTCAAAATATTTTAATGACAATTAAGAACAGTGGCAATTTGAAATTCTTATTTACATATCAATGTCAACATATTTTGTTTAAATTATTAGATTTTATTCTTAATATTCTAATATAATGTATCCTATTTAAATATGAAGTTACTTATATTTCAGGATGAGATCAAAGAAACAGCTGTAAGCCTCATAGTAAATAACACCGAAGGTGTTTTTCACAGTCCAAATGGTGCTGAGGCAGGCCAAAATCTGGCAGCTACACAAAATGCTGTGGAGGAACCCACTTATTCACAGAGAAATTATTCCACTCCTCAAGTGGTAAATATAACCTCTTCATAATAATATATATCTGTATTAGAGAATTTTGCATGTTTTTATTAAAATTTCTTGAGTCATCTGTGTATTTGTTACATTTTTTTAATGGTTGGCATAGCTATCAAGATGGCACAATAATATTTTTAAAAGCTTGATATTGCTTTTATAATATAAATAGCCAATCCTTATCCAGATGAAAGTCACAAGTGGTAGAACAAAGTAGATTGGAGGTACAAGCCACTAGCAGGCATGGAGAGGATGTGGTTTTCCTTCTCATGTGCATGCAAGCACTCAGATTTGTTTTTCATTATTTAATGCAAAAGTTTATTGGTCAGACTTAAAATCTGTAGTTCGGAAGTAATAATACCCTTTCAGTTTAATAAGACCTCCCTAATAAATGCATAAGATTGCAGTATTGTGCAATAAACAAAATGTAAAGTATTGAGCATTGTTTAAGTGCGAGTGTATATTCCTCCAAAACTACACAAATATTCAGTGTTAATAACAAATTAATAAGCTGGTTTTAAGTAAAGATTTTAATAAGTCCTTTTTACCTAACTACAGTTTTTTTGCTACACATAGAATGAACATTGTAGCAAACTAATAATCGTTATATATTTTAGATAATATGTCAGTTGAAAAATGGCACTCATATACTTTGTGTAAACAATACTGAGACAAGAGAATTGAAAGCTATTCATTTGGTTCCCCAGTATCAAGAACAGCGTAAGTATCTATAATAGATATATTGTTTTTGATATTCAAATTATTGACTGTGTTGGTACATCTTAAATGTTGATTTGGGGCTCAAATGATACATTGATATGTTGTACAATCTGTTCAATCCATAATAATATGGAAGGACAAAAATCCATCCCTGTGCATGATGTGATCATGTCCACTTCATATAATTGACCTACCTGCCTATCCATTGAGGACCTTTTGCTTAAAAAAAAATTAAAGTGCATTGGCCAACTTTAAAAACTTTATCCTTTCTTGGCTTATCAATGATTAAGAATCTGTGGTATTTTTTCACCAAAAAAATCCATCACCTCTCACTGGTCTTTAAAGGGCCACAGAATGCATGCTCCTATTTAGATTTATTCTATTCTATTTTCATATATTCATTGTATTATTGTATACTGGTTGTGCCTGTATGTTTACCGCAATTTTTAAAGGGAACAAAACTGAGAAAACCATTACATTTTCCAAATTGTAACAATTTCAGTTTCAAGAAAATGTAGTGTTACTGTAATAGAAGTAGCAATGTAGGAGTAGAGGAAGTTTCTCAACTGAGTTAATAAAAATATGAATTTATATATTATGAAAGGGGTAAGGCCTTGATGAAACTTAAAAAAAACCTAACTGTATTTATGCACAAACTGTCCACCTGATGTCACTCTTTTATCAACAATGAAAAAAATCTTATGTATTTATAAGGTAAGATCTTGTACATCAGAGAATGAGGTGGCTGGATGGAGTCACTGAAGCAGTCGGTGTGAGCTTAAATGGACTCCGGGGGATGGTAGAGGACAGGAAGGCCTGGAGGAACACTGTGCATGGGGTCATGATGGGTCGGACACGACTTCGCAACTAACAACAACAACATCTTGTACATAGCAATCATTCGTTTTGAACACTACAAAGTTGGTATTTTGGGATTTTTCAGAAAATATTGTTAAAATAACTAGTAAGAACATATTGATCATACACGTTTCAAGTTTTTCCTTATTCACCTCCACAATAAACTACCTGAAAGTATATATTGTTGCTTAATTTTAAAATGTTATTTTTATAGTTCTTCCAATAAATGAGAATTTATTTATTAGATCTGAAAATCTGGTTCTGCCAGCTGGCTTGGGATCCCAATATGGGCTTGCGATATTGGGGGTGCCTGTTGGGGTTGACAGAGATTATATCCACTCCCATGTGGCTCATTTTCTTCGTTTTTAGTTTCTTATTCAATCCTTTTAATTTTAATCATTTGGTATTTTGTTTAACTTTTTATTCTATTCTAAGCTGTACAGAGTTGCTATGAAATAGGCAGCATATAAGTGGTGGTCTTGGGGGGGGGCTCTCCTATCACTTTCCCCCTGTCGTGGTCAGATCACTGTTGCCTGCAATTGAGTTTCCACTATACCACCCCCCGCTGCTGGGCAGTGGAACCAACCAGGTGGTTCCGCCCCAGGCGCCTCATGGACCCCGAAAGGTTCCTTAAGGCGCTTGGCCTTGTACCCGACTCTCTTACTCACGCCTCGGTCGATGCCTTAGTGGATGCCTGGGAAAGGGCGGCCACTGTGGCGTTGGACCGAGTCATACCCTTGTGGCCCCTGACTCGGCACCAATCTCGTTGGGCTCCTTGGTACTCCGAGGCGCTCCGGGACATGAAGCGTCGCAGACGGGGCCTGGAGTGCGGTTGGAGGGCCACCCATTCCGAATCCGACCGATTGTGGTTAAGAGCCTTTACTAGGACTTATATCACTGCAATGGGGGAGGCGAAACGTAACTACTTCTTCACCCTCATTGCCTCCGCTGAGAACCGCCCGGCGGCCCTGTTCAGGGTCTCCCGCTCTCCTTCATCAGGAGGTTGCAGGTGACCCTTTACAGGGGCGAGCTGAGGAATTTAGTCAGCATCTCACAGACAAAATTGCACGGATCCGGACTGGGTTGGGCTCTGACTGGGCAGACTTAGATCGAGAGGAGACAGACGGACTTGAGCATATTATTTGGGAGGATTTCGATCCTGTGACTCCTGGAAAGTGGACAGGATAATGGGAAAGCTGAGTTCTGCCACGTGTTCATTGGACCCGTGCCCCTCCTGTCTGGTTTATGCGGCCAGGGAGGGCACCTGCAGCTGGCTCCAGGCAGTGGTATCTGCCTCTTTGCAGGAGGGTTACTT
>JANHFR010009704.1:0-12382 GCA_032468015.1 Mimophis mahfalensis | reverse complement strand
GGAAAGGAAAGGAAAGGAAAGGAAAGGAAAGGAAAGGAAAGGAAAGGAAAGGAAAGGAAAGGAAAGGGAAGGGAAGGATCTTCCTTGATTGTCAGGAAAAGATGTTCCTTGATGATTCTCACAAAGAAACTAAATGGGGAAACTAGCAGGAAATCAGAAGTAGTTCCTGTTCTCACTGCTTTGTTGCCCATCCTTGGTCATTCTGTTTCTTCATTTAGGTAAGGAAATGTCTCTAAAGCAATGACCCAATGGAGCACAGGTTGTTCAGTTCAGAATAACAACCTATGAGATTAGATTTTGGCCTTTGGGAAAAATATATACAGGCTGCATAAATTCAAACAAATATTAAATAACAACAAGAAGATACAGCTTTCTAGCTATAACATTGCTGTCTACTAATGGATTTCTGGAGATTCATGTCCACATACAGTGGTCTTACTTCAGACCTCAACTGAAACCAAATTCAGCCCCTCTGCTATTCATACAAGTGTCCTGATATTTCTGACCCATCTACATTAGCCTGGGAAAATTGTAATGTTATTTTCAGATCAATTTTAATGAATGGATTCATTAATCCAGTAACCTCTAATCTTTGATAAGAGCCTGAAAAAAAACATACTTTTAAAAGTTTTATTTCTAAAGCCACCCATTTCAAACAAAGGAGTCTGGGTGATAAATAATAAAACCAATTACAAACATTACAATAGGGTATAAAAATAAATATGTAAATATATACATTTTATAAATATAAATGCATAGTATTTGTTAATAAATATATATAAGGGCCAAGACCATTTTTTAAAAAAATAAATTTGTATAGCCCTACTGCCTATAGAACAGAATTATCTGTAGATAACAATCACAAATAAAGCAGTAGGTAGATATAACACAAATATTTTTGCATTGATGAACTGGTTAAAATAGATAGTATAATTAGTGTGCAAATACTAATCAATATTTCTGATCTAGTGGTTTGTACTTATTTAATTAAGTTGGTTAAATTACTGCAAGGCTTTACAGATATAAAACTATCTTAGACTAGACCAAATTATTTGTGAGACCTATCAAGCTATTTGTAAGCCTATACATAAGTTGATCTGACCACCACATTTATCTGATTAAACATGGACAAGGCTTCTTGTTATCTTGGCTGGGTTTGTCTCTGTTAAGCTTAAAGGGCCACTATGTGTCTTTTTTCATTTATTCACCCTTCCAAAATGTATGGTACAGGAAATGGAAATAATAAACCATAGCAAAACCAATATTTTTTTTTTAATTTATTTTTTTAATCCCATTTATATCCCGCCCTTCTCCGAAGACTCAGGGCAGCTTACAATGTGCACAGCAACAACCCTCATTCCATGCATATGCCTGCTCATTAGGGCTCTTGCCACCACCCTCCCAAGCGGCATTTTACACAGTCAGCTTATTGCCCCCAACAATCTGGGTCCTCATTTTACCTACCTTGAAAGGATGGAAGGCTGAGTTAACCTTGAGCCTGGTGGGAGTAGAACCTGCACTAATTGCAGGCAGCTGGTATTACTTTAAGGGCATTAAACCCCTACACCACCACAGCAATTATTATAGAGAATAATATGTGCTCCATGAAAAGTTTCTGCAGCATTTGACAGCCCCATTAGCGTTAATTGTGTATGTTGGCCATTCAGTAAATGAGAACTGAGAAGTAAAATGTTACAGAAGGGACAGCAGAGGTGACATAATGAAGCATCGTTTTCAGTGTAAATGTTCTGCACAACGTAGATAATTGAAGGTCATTTATGTGAACTACATTTCAGCATATAGTTCAAAAATTTTTGATCCTTGAGGCAAAGGGCAGGGAGGTTCAGTAACATCTTCTCTCTGCTCATTCTGCTTATCAATATGAATTTGCATTGGATTGGGGATTACTATATTTGAGGTGTGGGGAAAAAAATCTAAACAGCAGTAAATGGCAGAAAGAAATAAAGAATGCTAACTCTTCAGTGCCATCTGGTCATCTGGAGTTTTGCAGGCCAATAGAAATACCAGCTCTCTTCTAAAAGTAGGCCAGATTGGACTCTTGTCTCAGCTACTAAATCATGCTGGCCCCATAAGGTAGCTTCAAAGATTATGTCAATAATCCCAACAAGAGCCATGGATGTCAAGAGACTCACCAACATCTATCTCCATTCCTGCCAGATATAGAAGGAGACAGAGAAACAGAGATAGAGATAAGAAGTTGACATGCTGCAAAGCAACATAGCAACCTCACATATGAAATACATGTAATATATACATTCAACAATATTCAAAGGCATCCTTAGAAAATAAGCATACTTTGACTAGAAGTGAATTCAGAAGTGTAGAAAAAATCTAAAAACAAATTGGGAGCGTAGAGATCTCTGAGAAGGGCTGAAATGAGCCACTTCATTAATTTAATTTCTGGTAAATGAGTATATTTGTTATAGACCACTTGCATCAGGGCATACATTTCATAGCCTGTTCTTAAACATGCAAAAGGCTCACTATCTCAGAAAGGTTGTGCCCTCTTTTTAGAGTGAGAACAACTGTATGAAATTGAAACTCCCACCTTCCTCACTTTGGAAACAAGCTAAGGATAATTGTTATCACAAGGCCTCTCATTCATTAACATACATGCCCAAAGCAAATACTTCATGGGAGACAGGGTATAATGCTTTGCTAGAGGTTTTTTTTTTTCAAAAGCTCAGGGAACCCACTCGATCTATATTCTGTACATGGTAGACACTTGGGGGGAGGACAAAACCACCAGGGTGAATGGCATAATTTTAAAATCAAAGAAATTCATTTCTGTAGTAAAAGGTTAACAGCCTTTAGGAGGAAAACTTTTTAATCACTCTCGTCTAGACTCTATCACTCGAATCACCCACAGCAAGAGTGAAATATGGCTAAGCCGCCATCACCAAACAGCACCTAAAGACTGTTGTATTTAATCATGTCTGTGCACTAGTTATGGATTTTCATTATGATTCCCGATGCTGTTGCACTGCGTAAAATATTAATATCCATAGTAATGATGCATGAAGCTTGGAGTGTAATTTCTTCACTCTTCTTGTCTGATATTAAATTGTTACCACTTTATCATTTGTGTAGAACTGCACGTTTCAATTAATCTTTCTGTATCAGCAGCCCTGATTAATATAGATCATGATTCATAAGCTTATTGTCACTATAGTTTTAAGTTTAACAGATCATTTATAAAGATCTTAAATTTCAGGGCCTGGGAGGCAAAGCCCCGCTGTCCAGGGTTTTCTCCTTCCTGTTCCAGCAGGTTACTCTGTTATTTTATACAATTAATATTGGAAGGAGAATTAGCCAGATAAAATGGGTCCTGACTTTATATCACTTCATTCAAAGGGGCATCTGAAGTTTTATCCTACTTGCTTTAAAGGAATCAGCATGTCAGAGAACAAAACAGAGTTGCCACAAAAACTGGGTTGAAGCCAGTTTATTTAATTCGTGGCTAGTTAGTCATCCAAAGCCATCCTCTGAATACTGCCTTGTTATTTCAATGTACACAAATCCTTGCTCATTTATTAGGTAGCTTCTGCTCTAAAATCTGCAAGATATACAGAGGTTTGGATTCTGGATTAAGTGCCTTTTTTCTCTTCTGATTGCATGGGGTATGTTTTCTTGTATGAAACTTTTCAATAATTAACTGTTTTTTCAGAGGTCCTCCTGTAAGTATTCTCATGTAAGATGCTAAGAGATACCGTCTTTTCAAGGTTGGTACTCAACGGTGCAGTTAGATTAATTTTTATCTGTGTTTTATAGTTTGAGGAAGCAAACTGTCTGAATGATAACTATTTTCTCTTCTTTTAAATAAGATGAATTACTTTTGCTGTCCTTAGGGCAGCAACAGTCAGTTGTTTAGGGTCAGAATTTCATATCCTGAAGAGGTGCATATAGCTCTCAGTGGAAGAGTGAAACAAAAAATGGCTCATCTTTTACGGTGTGTTTAAGAATAAAAAGGGAATGGGATGTGTCCAGAAAGCAAAATCAAACAGCAAGTTTTCTGTATGAAAATACTGACATCGGTTTAGATATTTTCTATTTTTCATTTTGGAACAGATGGCAATAGAAAGAATTTGCCTCTTTGAGGCTAGTAGCTTCCATTCTCACATCTGTGTTTGCACACATGTGTACACACACGCCGTCACATGCACCATGTAGCAACCACCAAATCAAGGCTCCTTAATTAGTTTTGTTTACTGAGAACTTTTATTATGCAGATTGCTGTAATTTTAAACATTAACTTTTACCTACATCCTTAATTAAATCCAATTAGATCTGATTTGAAAACTGAGTCAACACAATTCAATTTCACCAATCAATTCAGGGGCACCAATTTTGATTCAACTATTTGATCTGAGTATTTAAATCAATTAGCTTTACACAATCCTATTGAGAATGGTGGATATTTATCTAGCATTTTACTACTTTCACTATGCAATGCTGCATTTATTCTTCAGTTTTCCTGTTATTCATTTGTTTTTAAACTAAAGTTGTTGGGTTTTTAATGTGCTTTTTAAAATCCATAAAATAATGTGCTGGATGGAGTCACTGAAGCAGTCAGTGCAAGCTTAAATGGACTCTGGGGGATGGTAGAGGACAGGAAGGCCTGGAGGAACGTTGTCCATAGGGTCATGATGTCGCAACTAACAATAAGAATGGAAACTGTATGGTTAGAAGAAGAACTTAAATTCTTGAATAATAAATTTATGTTTGTGCCCTCACAAGTAAATTAGTTAAGTGGACCAATTCCATATCAGCTACCTGTCAACCATCTATTGGATTATAAATGATTAAAAATAAGAGACTATAAAGTTGCACCAAGTGTTTTGTTATTATATTTGCAAATTCAAAATGTTATTTTCATTAAAAGCTAGTTACTTCAAGGTGTGAAAGATGTTTCACTTTCTTCGTTTTCATTTTTTGCAAATGTTCACTCTATCCCTGACCCTGCTGCTTATGAGCCAATTTCCTTCCCTTCGCAGTTACGTCAGCTTTTTAAGAGGGATGATCCAAACTCATTAAGGATTATGTTGATAACTGGGTGACATCATAAAACTACCTAGCTTTAAGTTAAAATCACTGAACACAAACTAAATAATGGTCAGAATGCAATGGATAAATATTTTGGGGACAGGCATTATAAAAGTAATTAATAAACGTGACAAGATCATTTTAAAATCATGTTAAAATTGATCACAAAAAGCAATGGCTATTTTTGATTATCAAGATCTATGATATAAAGAGTAGCTCAAGCAACTTCTATAAGTTTATGGCAATGGAAACAATTCCAAAAATATAATGTTTTATATCAGCAAATCCATATCCAAGAAAGGAAATGGTTTTTAATACCATTCAGGCTGCTCATGAATATCATAAAACTATCATACAAGGATGAAGACATTAGTGTAGTGTCCTCCCTTGAAATTTCTTTTAAGCAACCTAGGTTGAGAATCAAGAAGACATGAGAGCGAAGACACTAGAGACCATGCCTCAGACCTGTTAATGAATTTGTGTAGCCTTCACACTCATTCCATCTACCCTTCTACAAGTTAGACTAGCTTTTAAAATGTCAGTAGTGTTTGTTAGCTGATGTTTTCTTTGGTAAATATAGAACTATGCTTCAAACCTATATAGTGAGGCAAAACGGCAGTTAAGCTGTATACCCACACACATTACAGGGCAGCAATGAAATACAGCCTGGAATTTGTCTTCAAAGATGAGATAACGTAGCTGCTTTAACAGCTGCACCTGTCACTTTCAAATGACAGATGGAACATTGTGTTGAGTACATTTGCAGGGCAATTTTCCAGTCAGAATAAAAGCTTTTCTGAGTTGAATTTTCCTTGGTTTTTATCTCTCTCTTTCTCTCTCTCAGATTATTTATACATATATATTCCTCACAAACTGACTGTTGGCATCCTAAATAGCAGTAAAATATGGGGAAGGTAAAAGAACATTCGCTAGAAACCATTGGTTGTCCTCAGTTATTGTTGGTGGCTACAGGTTAACAAGTGAGAAACTGGTTTTCTGTTTAAACCAGTCTACTATTTTCATGACATAAGGTTTGCAGAGTATCAAGTGCTATTCTTACTTTACTCAGTGTTTTAATATTGTTTACAGACAATTTACTATGACCTTACAATATCAAAAAATAACAGAAAAAATATGATGGTGGAATGTTAATAATTATTTTTTTTATAAATCCCATTTATATGCCGCCCTTCTCCAGAGACTCAGGGTGGCTTACAATCTGTTTAAGCACAAATCAATGTGCTTAAATTAATTGACTATTAAGTCAATTAATAGTCAATCTTTCTAAGTCAATTAGAAATAAATAGGTACTCTGTAAGATTTCAGATGTTGTTAAACCATTCCAATTTTAATATATGTGCAAGCTATGGTTTATAAAAATCATATATTTCCTTATATAACAGTAGTACAAGAAGTACCTTTAGCATATCTCATATACTACCATTTCAGGTTTTTCTGTATAACTTTGTGTTCGTGTGTGTGTGTTTGTATATGTTTGTAAATATATATACAGTATACCGGTATATAATAATTTATTAAATGTATATGCCTGTCTAACTCTCAGTAATGATTATATATAATCTATAAAAGAGAAGTGTTCAGTGCCAGTGTTTGTGGGTATGTCCCGAATAAGGTCTTTCACTTGTGCACCAGAATGACTCAAACTTCACAGCACCTACTTTGAACTCCAGAGACAGGCACTGGAGGGGTCAGGAATGCAGTTAACCAGTCTTTGTCCCTGAAAAAGAGTGTCAAAATGGAGCCCCCCACACCTCTACAACAGAAAACTGTACTGAGCATGTGCAGACACTTACCAAGCAACACATGCAAATCAAAGCTCTCCAGCCAATAGAGGCAAGGCATGCAAATCAGGTAAAGAACGCTGGGAATAGTAGGAACAATAGCTGGGGGAGGCAATGGACTTTGTTGCCCAGCTGTCTCTATTCCATCCTAGATGAGGCTGCAAGGGTTCGGACCCGGTGGGGCTGACTGAGAATGGGGAGCGGGCAGCAGGAAGAAGCAGAGCAAGCAGTGGGACAGGTTAGCCAGGGCCCGCTATACCTGGGCGAAGATGAGTCATCAGCTAGTTGATTTATATTTGACAATTGCCAGCACTGGTAGGAATGTATAATAAAGATGAGAAATGCTGGATATAATAATTCACAAATAATTCTGCCTCTGCTCTATCTCAAGCCATGGGCATTTGGGAAAGATCTGACCTACTGCAGCAGTTAAATACCTTCCTCCGTCATTGAAAGGGAGTTGAAACAAACAGTACTAATCTTATGGTTTCCCCTTACCACATTTAGCAATAAGGGGGATCAGTATTGTTCAGTAGCAGGTCGCTTCAAGGCAACAGCTCATGAGCTCCCTGCCATTTCTTGCCTTCAATCCTGTTTATGGGAAAAGGATGGCTTATTAGGCACTGGCAGCTTTGATCTGGCTTGGAAAAAGAAATGTTGTGAAATGCTAGGGAAATCAACAGTCTGGCTCAACTTAAAATAACTTCAACTATTCCCAATAACAGGTTTCCATATGAACTACCATGTTTCTTAGAAAATAAGACAGGGCCTTATTTTGTTTAACCCCCAAAATAAGCACTTGGTCTTAGTTTCAGAGGGGTCTTTTTTTTTGAGGTGCAGGAGGATCACCTCATGGCTGCTGGGCCCCTTAACCTACCCCTTTATTGGGGCTTACTTTTGGGGGAGAGCATATGTTAACACACACACCCCCCCAAAAAATAGGCTTGGGCTTATTTTTGAGGTGGGTCGTATTGTTGGAGAAACAGGGTATGTAATCATAGGGAAATAATGCCAACAAAGTTCCCAAATGTTCTGATGTCCTCCATAATTAAGAACAAATATATCAAGACCATATTAGCATATTGTTGCTTCTTAGCCAAATGCTAGAACCATTTACTCTCCTATGCATATTGCTGAAGCAGGTGCAGAGCAGGAAATCGTGCCTCAAACCGATGTTTAAGAGGGAAGGTAAACCTAATATTTTGGTCTTGCTTGGCAGACTTTCAAATCTCATATCAACAATTTTGTCATCTACAAAATTCTCCCTGAAGCCACTGCTTTATTTATTTATCCCAGTGCATACAATCAAATCTGAAAGATGGCTATCCATGAGTCTAGGTACCTTTGACACAGAGTGTAAAATATATCTACATTCAAGACTACCCATAAATCCATCTGCCAAGCCTTGATGCCATAGCATGACTGACCTTAAAGATGATAAATGCATGAATGGTTGCTGTTTGGCGACAGTGCAGTGGGTTTGGTGGTGTTTCTCCATGAAGGAAACTGCTGGGAAAGTAGGTGTATCAAAGGACAGAGCCCGAGGGGAATGCACTGAGCTGACATTTAAAAACAAACTATTCCACATAGAGCAAAGTGCAGACATAAGTCACTTACGTTGGTTATAGAAGACAAGCTAGCAAGCTTTGTAATTTCTTGTATTTTGGCATTGAAATGGTGATAATTGTTATTCCCCAGCTCACTGCTTCATTGGGTTTCTTACTGTGTTGATAATAAGTGAAGAACAAATTGATTCAAGTACCATGTACTTTTACAAGCACAAAAAACCACCAAAAAATGAAAATGAATTCTGTGACCTTAAATGCTAACATGCTTAACTCATGAATTGTCATAGGCTTATAGCTTTCAGATTTGGGTTGCAAAAATCTGCATAATTATTAGATAGCTGTGGTCTAGTAATTTTCTGGACCTTGGTGCCTAGATTTGGTGTTCTACACAAATGACTAACTGTAAGAATTTGGCAACTTCTAGAAGTGTTACACTACTAATCCCAAAATTCTTGAAGGGGATTATAGTCCAATACATGTGGGAACATGCAGTTATGAAAACAGATTTACATTATAAAATGCATTTCTTTTAGTTTTATGAAGTACACTAAGTCAATGCATACAAATGTGACAGTACTAACTACTTGCAGGCTTTTTTTTCCCCAAAATACTCTGACATAGTGTAGATTTTCTTTTAACAAGCTCAAAATATACACATTTAACAATTTAGAAAACAGAATGAAAATTAAGGTCCATCATTTTGAAGAAGGTAGGCATATGACTCATGATATGTTATATAATATTTAACTAAATGTTTACTAGCCAATAACAATATTAAGTTGTTTTTTGACTAGAATAGATGTAATGGATTCCCTCACCACAGTATTAATCAGTAGAAGCTCTTTGTACTAATTACATTACTCATTAATAAATGTAATTGAACTGCAACCATAAATGAGTGACTTCCGGGTTATGCACTTTTCCATGAAAACATTCATGCCTCTCAAATGGTTGTAAAAATAAACAGTAGTACTAGAAATAACATTTAAATTTATATACCACTCCTATAGCACAGGTTGCTATACAGTAGTTTACAGTCAGCATATTGCTCACAGTAATCTGGGTCCTCATTTTACTGACCACACAAAGAGGGAAGACTGAGTCAACTTTGAGCCCATCAAGATCGAACTCCAGGCTATGGGTAGAGTTAGCCTGCAATACTGCATTCTAATCACTGTGCCACCAGGGCTTTGATAATAATATCAAGATTAACAACCATCTATACTAAATAACCATCTATATTAAGAACATTCCAAATAGAATTCTGATTATAAATATTTTTTCTGGACTTCATAGATCTAAACAATAGGTGTTAGGTCGGTTGTGTTTTGAATCCACAGAACAATAAAAATACAAACTCCACAACTTCAGAACTGGACCACAGAAATTTGGATGAATGTGAGAAGTAATTATTTCATGATAATCCAGATCTGGAGCCTAACTGAAGAAGATTTAGGACTCAAACATCTCTAACCATAACTGGTTTTGTATGGCATGCTTCATGATATTGTCTGTGTCCCACCTGCAGCTCGCAGCTGAGGCAGCTTTAAGTCATCTTTAGCTGTTCCAGTTTTCCTGACATTTTTGTCATGTTCTTGATGACTCTGTCAAGAATGGGAATCTGCCTGGTTCCTGTGGGCCATTTTCAAGTATTTATGACTGTTATGGTTTGAGCTCCAAGAAAGACAGGTCATCAGGCTTCATAGAGTCATCTGCCTCCATAATGCCTAGCCAATGCTTTCTAAAGTGCTTGTCAAGTCTTATGTAGATTCCTGATATATCTTAGTGCTTTTTTTTTTTCAAAAGAGCTCTAGACCTGCATTTAAACTGTTTGAAAACAGAGCTGGGTTCTGCCAGTAGCGTGTTATATTACCAATAAGTATATTACAGAGGGATTTTCTTGGCTCTATTTTTATTGCTCTTATTACTTTGGAGGGGGCAAAACTATTTTGTCCACGGAAATGCCACTTGACTACCCAAGTACTTCTTTTAAGTGCTGCTGGCCATGGTCACTCACTGCTAGCGCAGCCATTCCTTTGTAGCACTACTCAAGATTGGAGCTTGCTTCCTTGGCCAATGTTTCCTTCAACTTCACCCCGTGTCCCTCTCCATACATTTTAGCTCAGTTGACAAGTCACTGGCAAGGAAGAGAGTGAGAAGGTACACTCAGATGCTCTTCACAACTCCTCCCTTGTGCCAGGGACCTGTCAGCTGAGCTGTTTTTGATGCTTTAAATTCTCTAAAGAACTCTTTTCAAAGAGTGCTAGACCTACAAGGGGGTGCTGAGTTCCTAGCTTTGCCCAGAAAGAAGAGAGCCATGAGAGTTATGAAATAACACATTTATTCAACATATTCCCTCATGAGACTGATGCACTTGCTACAACATACAGTAGGTGCAGCTTTTCTAGACCATTCACATAAAAGTCCTTTGGCTGGGGCGCAAACCAGCTCTCAGCAACATCTTTGACGTCAGAAACGTTCTCAAAACTTTCCCCCTTCAGGTGTTTCTTCAAATTCAGAAACAGATAATAGTCTGAAGGGGCCAGGTCAGGTGAGTAGTGGGGATGGTGGACCAATTGGAAACCCAGGGTGTTTAACTTGGTAGCCACAACTCTGGATGTGTGTGCAGGTGCATTGTCCTGCAAAAAAAGGATCCCTTTGGTCAACTTTCCATGGTGTTTTGTCTTAATTGCCCCCTTCAGCTGGTCCAGGAGCTGCGTGATACTAGAGCCCTGGGGTAGGTAGTCTACCAACAGAATACTGTCTTTGTCCCCAAAAATGGACCTCATGATCTTTCTGGGTTCAGAACTTTGACTGTTCCTTGGTTTCAGGATCATAGATGTGGACCCAGGTTTCATCCTCAGTCACTAACCTACCCCAAAAATTCTGTGCAGCTTCAAAGTCAGCCAAAACAGATTTGGATGCTTCAACTTGTTCCTTCTTCTGATCACTGTTCAAACATATCTGCACACACTTTGCTGAAAGCCTGCACGTGTCTAGGATAGTGTTGATAACAAACCCACTCTCATGAGTTGTCAAGTATCTGGGCTATCTTTTTTGTGCATATTTGCCAGTCCTCAATAACCAGCTCATGGACAGCATTGCAGGTTGCCGGGTCAGTTGAGGTTGGGGGGCGCTCAGTGCAGGGCTCAACTTCAACAGTGAAATGCCCAGTCTTGAAACGAGATATCCAGGTTTTGACAGCACTGTAGGAAGGACACTTCTCCCCCAGTGTTTGTGACATCTCAGTGTGAACATCCTTTGCTGAGATTCACTGGAGAAACAAAAACTTCATGATAGCCCGTAACTCCAACAACATGAAACTTTCTTGTGCCTCTGCCATCACAAGTTCTCACTAAAAGAAAAAAACAGTTTTAAGAATCACAAAGATCTGATATTTGCACAGTTACATGCCAAGATATTAGGCTGTCATATGCCCCCACACTATTTTTTTCTATTTCAACTGGCAGGGGGCAAAGCCAGGAATTTCTCAGCATGTATGTTCCAAAATAGCTTTCACAAACAACCTGGAAACTAGGCAATTTGAGAGGTGGTAAACTTGCTATTCACAGACCCCCTCTAAACATATTCTGTGCCATCCCACATATTAAAAAAATTGGTTGACGGGTGACTTTCCTGCAGGCAGATTATCTTGGGGGGAGAAATAAAATTAGAGGAATCCAATAGATTTCTTTAACTCATCCTGCATTAAATCCACAAGAGCAATATTCCTCACAGGCCGTTCGCAGTGGGTGTTGGCGGGGGAGCAGAGGTTGGCCCCGAGGTCCCTCACTTGTGGGGTGCCCCAGGGGTCAGTCCTCTTGCCTCTCCTGTTCAACATCTACATGAAGCTGCTGGGTGAGATCATTCATGGTTTCGGAGTGGGGTATCATCAGTACGCTGATGATACCCAACTTTTTATATCCACTCCGAACCAACCCAGTGATG
>JANHFR010009700.1:2043-13477 GCA_032468015.1 Mimophis mahfalensis | reverse complement strand
AGTCCTTTCTTCTCATTTGGTGGCCAAAGTATTTAAGTTTCATTTGCAGGATTTGGCCTTCTAAAGAGCAGTCAGGGATGATCTCCTCTAGGACTGACTGGTTTGATCACTTTGCAGTCCAAGGGACTCACAGGAGTCTTCTCCAGCACCATAGTTCAAAGGCCTCATTTTATAGAGATTCTCTTTATATGCTGCTGAGATTGTAAATTTATAATTTCTGTTCCATAATTTATGCCACCTGTCCAAATCTATTTGCATAGCCAAAATTCTTAGCCCAGATTATCAGTTTCTTTTATTTGTTCTTCCTCCATTTTGATAGTTAATAAATAATTATATATCCCCTTAATTAATTTTTCAACTTTTCCCATTAAAATTTGATCTAGCTCATTTGGTTCATTATAAAATACTCCTTCCCTTCTTTTTCATATCTGGATTGTATCTGTAATTGTACCCAGCATAATAGGTCAATCCCTAATCTTTTTACTTCTTGTTTTGTTTTTAGTTCTCCCCTTTCGTTTAGTATGTCCTTATATCTTATGCTTTGATCCATATTTATAGTATTAGGATATATCCATGCCTCCATTATAGATAACCATATTGGCACTTTCAGGCAGTGCTTCTCTTTGATTTTGGCCCATACTAACAGTAATGTATTTCTAATATAATGCCTCTGGAAATAGCTGTGTATCTTACCCTTCTCATAACATAAAAAGGCATGCCATCCCAGTTGCAGATCATGACCTTCCAATGTTAACAATCTTGTATTCCTCAAATTAACCCACTCTTTCACCCAGATAAGTCCTGATGCTTGGTAGTATAGCTCCCAATCCAGAAAACCAAAACCTCCTCTACTTTTAGCATCTTGTAGCATTTTTAATTTTATTCTTGCTTTTTTCCTTGCCATACAAATTTTAATATAATCTTATTTAGTTCTTCAAAATATTTTCCCCAGTTTTATTGGGATCATCTGAAACAGGAATAATAATCTCGGTAGAATATTCAAATCCATTTTAATTTGTGCTTTCGGTTTATCATAGTTATCTTCTCTGAGAGATACACATCTTGCTGTTAACTGAACCCCTAAATATTTAACTTTCTTTACAATTTGAATGCTTATCATTCTTGTAAATTCTCTCATCTGTTTATCTGTAAAAAATTTAACCAATATTTTTGTTTTCTCTTTATTTATTTTCAAACCTGCAACTGCTCCATATTCTTCTATCTTTGTAACTAATTCGGGTCCTGTTTCCTGTGGATCTTCTAAAATAAACACCAAGTCATCAACAAAGGGCCTTAACTTATAGTCCTCCTTAATTTTCATACCTTTTATTTCATTATCTTGTCTAACATTTCTGGCTAATACCTCTAAATAACAGTGGGGATAAGGGACAACCTTGCCTTGTACCTTTCTTATGTTGAAATTCTCAGTCATATCACAGTTTATAATCACCTTTGCTGTTTGTTTATGGTATATCTTTTTAATCATGTTAGTAAATTTTTCTCCAAAGTCCATATATTTTAATTATAAAAACATAAACTGCCAGCTCAAATTATCAAAAGCTTTCTGTGCATCAAGAAAAATCAGTGCCAACTGCTTTCCCGAGTGTGTCTCATAATATTCCAATGTGTTCAGAATTATCTGCATATTATTTTTGATTTGCCGCTTAGGTAGAAAGCCATTCCATTCTGTCTGTATAAAGTCATTCAAGAATCTTTTCAGTCTTTCTGCATATTTTGATTAAATGAATTAGCAAACAGGTAATAAATGTGCTGGTTGGCTAAAGTTTTCAAGATATTTTACAATAAAGATTTATACAAAGGCGAGTATATTTGCCTACAAGGGTTACTAATGAATATAATGTCTCATAACTTCTCAACAAAGTACAGTAGAACAATAAGAATGGTACCACATTGAGTGTATAAACTTATTTTCACATTGAGAACAGCAAGGCAAATGACAATGAAAACCATGGGGAAATTTTGCTTAGGTCCTATAAAGCATTTGGCACAAACATGTCAGTGAAAATTCACTTCTTATACTTGCATCTAGACTATTTCCCTTTGAACGATGGAGCAGTGAGTGATGAGCATGAGGAGAGATTCCACCAGGATACCACAGGCATGGAGAAAAGATACCAAGGGAAATGGAGTCCCTCCATGCTTGCCGATTACTGCTGGAATCTCCCTAGGGATGATCCTACTACAGTTCACAAGAGAAAAGCCAAAAGTGCAATTTAGATACTAAATAAAGATGGAACCTTGTCATTTAATCTAATGTTAGCGCTTGTCATCTTTTCATGCAAAAAGCATGAAAATGTTATGTGAAAAACCAAGAAAGGAATGGAAAGTTGTGCTATTGATATCAATAAAAAGATAAATTTATAATGATTGTGTTGTGGCCCACCAGCTGCCAGTGGAGATGGTAGCAGACTCAGACAATGATGAGGTTGGGGAAGAACTTGGGCCAATCCTGGAGTCTGGGGAAGGCTCTGAGGGATACTCTGTATGGGAGGCAGAGATGGGACCAGGGCTGTCTGACATTTAACACATGCCTCTGGAGTCAGAGATAAGTGGGGAAGTAGAACATCTGAAGCCTGTTCCAGATGCACGTATGTGCAGAGCTGTCAGGAGAAGGGAACAACTAAGGAAGGTCAACTCAGAAGAAAAGGCACAAGTGGATGCTGAATGGCCTCTCCCATAGGAATCAAATAAAAAAAAATACAAGGAGCAAAAGGGAGAGAGTGTTTGCAGGAGACGAGTAGTTTGCTTATTATTGTGAAGATTTGCTTATCTGAGTTCATGCCTCATAGAGACTCCTTGCCAAGTATTTCCTTATACAGTGTTGCAACTGGAAGCTCTCAGCCTGACAACTATTCAAGGACTGATAAGGTCTGTTCTTGCACTTAAACCTGAGGATTATTGCAGGGACTTTTCTGGGTGTCAGGGCCAGGAATTCACATTAACCAAATGAAAGGTGGTGAGAGGTTGGGACAAAGAGTCTGTTTCATGATTCTGTTCAGCCTGGGTCAGAACAGATTGGTGTGGCACCTTTCTCACTGCTATATCACATTTTGCAGAGAAGTTATAGGGCATAATTGCACATCACCCCTCGTAATTTTGAACCTTTTGATGCAATTTTGATCTTCAGCTGTATCTTGGAAAACTGGAGCCAATTAATATTCAAGACCTAATTTAATAGTGACCCAATTCTGGTGAAATTATGCTACTTTCATTTCCAAGGCTTTCTCCTTGTAGACCAGTGCAATCATAAATGCCATCTTGATCTTTTGTTAACCCTCGCTTCCCATGGATGTCCCTAGCTAAATATAATGATTGTTTTAGCTATGTTGCTATGAACTAGCTGTGGACTCAGTCGTTGTGGTCTACTATCAGATTATTCAACAGTCTACATCTCTAATCACCTGATGCTCATCTGGACACTTAGCATCACATGTGATCTAAGTTCCTACTTCCTGCACTAACAAAACCTGTTGCAAAAACACTCTTGATTTTAGGCCAGTGTAGCTTTAAACTAGATTGCACAGGATAGTTTTAATAGTCCTCAGAGATGACTTGCTTGCTGTCTTTCTAAATCCCACAAGTTCAGCATGGTAGTAGAACCATGGGGTAACTGAGCCACAAGAAATAGGACAGGATGTTAGCTTGTTTGCTATCCTAAAGAACTTCTCAAATTGCCAGGTTGTTTGTTGGGGAAGGGGTGTTTGTTTGTTTATTGAGGTACTTCTACTTGGATGGCGAAGCAGGAAATTCAAGCTGTGATTGTTCACTGTTGCTTGGCAAGCATTGATTTTCTATATATATTGCTATATATATGTTGCATGACAGTGAATTAACTAATTCTCCCACTTCAATGAGAAATTTAAGGAATGGACCAATATACAGCAATAGCACTTATATACTGCTCCATAGAGCTTTACACTAAGTGGCTTATAAAGTCAGCATATTGACCCCAACAATCTGGGTCTTCATTTTACCAACTTCAGAAGGCTGGAAGGCTGAGTCAACCCTGAGCTGGTGAGAATCGAACTGCCAAACTGCTGGCAGTTGGCAGTAAGCAGAATTAGCCTGCAATACTGCATTCTAACCATTCTGCTATCACAGCTCTTGTATATACCTTATATACTTGTTTTCATGGATTGGCTTTGAGAGTAAGGCCAATTTTCAGTACTATACACTCCTGGGCTCACAACCACTAATCAATAATGGAACATTGTCAACTGTAAAAGATGTTACTGCTGTACCAATGTGATTCGTTGTTCACCTGTCCTGCCTTAGCCATGAATAAATAAACTTCTTAGGGAAATCATTGCCTCTTATTCATAGCCTCATCAAACCCTTTCCCTTCCAGATGGCAGTGGTCTATTGCTCCAGCCACCCCATTCATGCAGAAGGCTCATCATCATATGACTCAAATGTGTAAATGCTACCAGGTTCAAGTCTTGCTTACCCATGAACATTATATTAAATAAATCACAATAAAACTATCTTACAAAGAAAACAGAGACTAAAAAAAGAAATAAGGGTGAGTGCTGAGCAATGAATCATCAAAGAAGGCTAATGGATTAGAATCCAGGACGCTTTGTTTCCTTAAATTTTCTGGATCCTGGCTTTAGACAGGCACAGCAATGTACCTGTGCCTGTGCAATTTACAAAAATGGAGAAGCGAGAATATAGCCAGACTGGCCTTATTTTTCTGTGAAAATGAATGAGCTCAAGGTTTTAAATCCTTTTGGGCATGCAAAATGATGAAGGAGCACTTTCAGGATAGCTTAATAACATAAGGATATGCTCACATACACATATACATAATCGGATTATTATGCCACTTGAAAATTATGTTGAACTTTTCCAACAGCTTCTTCTGTGGCCCAAGTTCAGTTTTATGATCGATGGCCTTGGATTGCCCACAACTGCATTCCTCCAGACACTTGAGTGTTCCAAAGATGTCCCAAAATACCAGAGCTATTTTGGGATCAAGGGAATGATAAATGCATACAAATAAGAAGTGCAAGAATTCAAGGGGCAGGGAGAGAAGTCTTGTAGGCAACCAAACAAAAACACAGGAGTCTATTTTGAAGCACAAGTGTGGGATAGTGAATGATCGTGGCAAAGATATTTTTGTCAGTTTCCTGGATATGACCCAGTTTAAAGCAGAAGCTCAGGGCAAAGAGATCAGAATTCAGTTTGAATTTCTTATTAATGTCCTCAGATTTGAGTCCAGCTGTTTACTGGGGAGCTTAGAGTCAAGCTAACCCATGATTAGACAAAGTTACATAGGAAAAATGGGCTGTTCCTTCAGATATAATTCCATCTTTCAAATTAAATAGTTTGGCTCTTTCTATGCAAAGTCTAACCCACAAGATGTTTTGGCAATTTTCTCTGTCTCCAAAAACAGGACTATAAAATATGACTGTTTGGACTTTGAAAAAGTGGGATAGAAAAAGAAGACGCCATGGGTAGAAGACAAACAAATGGTTCGTTGAATCAAGTCAGAGTTCTCACCTGAGGCACAAATGACCTGGCTGAAAGGTCTCAAGAAGTCTATAATGCTGGGAAAAGAAAGGAAGAAAGAAGGAAAGAAAGACAACCTAATGCAGGGTTGATGGGCTCAATCATAGTAGTGAAGAATGTTTTGATAAAAGACCTGAAAGACCAGATAGGAGGCAGATCTTTCTAGTGGAAATCTATTTATGTGGTTGCCAACAGGTGATATTAACTTGATGGCACATAACTCAAATATATCACCTTTTAAGAGGTCGCAGAGTCAACTCTAACTAGTGATGGCAAATACAAGCCTAATATATTGATGTTCATTGAGCAATACTCAATGGTAGAATACAAATTCAAGTCATGTCTCTGATTCACTTCTTCAGACTTATTCAAGTACAAGACCTTGGATAATATGCTGAGAAGCATCCTATTTCAGAAGTTCCTTCAGAACAGATTGGGCTGCATAGTACAAAACATTGAGCGGGAAGGCAAACCTAGTTATTTATGGAAATAACTCTGAAGTTTGGTTTCCATTATATGATAAGTACATTTTGAAACGTTGCAGAAGCCCTAAAAATACTATCTCTTACGTATCTGCTCTCCTTGATTTACACTACTGAATCTCTGACTGCATTTCAGTGAAAAGCATTTCATTTTGCAGAACTCAGAAGGGGCATGTTTTGCATCCCTTTTCACCCGAAACAAAGTAGCTTTGTCAGACTGGCATCTATTTTAATGTGCCCATTGAAGGATTAAAATGCTAATTAATATGAATAAGGGGGTTTAGAATATGGCCATAAATGAGTAAGTGTTGCGTCTTGCTAACTGTTGGGTCTTGTGCATTGTTTAATCAACGGATAGATGAATGTCAGCTGTCAACATTAGACATATGACACTGACTATTTGGAATGCATTTAAACCCTGGGATGCTTATCCTACTTTTCAGTTCCTAAGTCACAACACAAACAGCTTATTCCTTCATTTTTCTCTTGCTTTTGTATGATTTTGACTGCCTGTCTCTCCAGGCCTATTCATCTACTTCAATAAGCTTCCTTACTGATTTCATTCTTTTTCTGCTATCAGTCCTAGCATTGTTACCAGCAAGAGCTTGGGTGTCTGTCCCACTTCTTTCCCATCAGTTTTTGCCCAGCCCGAGAGTCCATCCGATTCCCATCTTTTATTTCACCCTCTTGCTTCCCTCCTTCCTTTTATTGGGTTTCCTTGCAATTGCCATTGCAGGGACCGAGATTCTGGATGTCTTCACATTTTAAGCTGTTCTCCCCAGTGCTGATCAGCTGAAAAGGTCTTGCTGCTACATAAAGGAGGATGACATCAGCTATTTGCAGAATAACCATGACAACTCTCTGGAGACCAACAGGGCTGCTCCACAGGCTCTGAATCAAGAAGGGAAGGTTCAATCTCTCTGTGGGGCTGAGCCAGGACCCAAACATTTAATTGGAGTTGGCTGTTTTTCGTTTGGGAGGGGTGGGCTTTGAGCCGTTTTCCAAAGAGGCGGGGGCTCCACTTTCACAAGACTTCTCAGCAGTAAAACTAGCTTCACAGACAGTGCAGGTAATGAATAACAATCTGGAAACTGTAATTGGAAGGGCAAGCATATAGCACAGAATTTCAGCGGAGCTCTGGGAGAAATCTCTGGGACAAAAGAGACAGGGGATGGATCGCCATTGAAATGTTTTGAAGAGTTACATGCATGTCTACCAATGTACCTCATTTGCAACTAGATGGATTCATGATAATTCTTTCTTCTATGTTTTGCTCTATGTTTACCATCCTATAATTTAAATTTTTTATGAGGTAGGGGAGAACTAGTGAAGATTTTAGCAAACAACCAAATGTTAAATCTCTACTAGCTCCACCACCAGGATAGGGGGCTAATGATACACATTCAGCAATCAAAGCAAAGGTGAGATATTTAGATGTATATGGATCACTTGCATTAAAATCCTGTATAATTTGATAGAATCTTTATATGTATACATCAGAATGTCTTTGCATTCTGATGTATATATATAGGCAGAAGCTAACAGCAGAATCTCCTAATTTGCCTTAATTAGGTAATCCCAGCTAAACAGCAGAATTTATTGAGATATACTAGGAGGAGAGGAGGTGTAAATTTAACTCAGCTCAGTCTCTATCATTGAAACTGATCATAAAATCTCCATCTGTACAACACAGGTCACCAAAGCCTCATGTGAACATTTAAACTACTTCTTGCTGCCTTTTTCTTTCACTTTGGAAGACCTAAGGAAAGAGTCCTATTAAAACAACAGTAGCCATAATAATGTAAGCTTTAGATGCTGTGGCCTGTGGAAAAAGGTGATTTTTTTTTCCTACAATGCAATGGCTTTTCATATATAACTGGTGAGTTACCAGTTCTGGCCTGCTGCTTTGAGTGAAGAGATGGTAGACACTTGATGCTCATGTCTAAATCCAGGTGACCACAAGGAGGCAGCAAAAATAATTTTCTGCATCTCCTTGCTGCCATCAAATGGGCATTTGGATTTCTGCAGGCCTGTTGCAATAACCCCAAACTCAACAAGGTGTTTTCTCTGCTGCAAAACTCCCAGGTACAAAAACCAATTTGTTGGTTACTGCATAAATTTTCACAGGTCATAGTCCATTTCCATTTTTTAATGCCTTTAGGATGCCACAAATTTTGTTGTTATTACTTCTTCTTTGAGATCTACATGCTGATCCATTGTTGAAGTTCGATAGCTGATTTTTTTAAATCTTGTTTGGATTCTCTTGTGGTACATTTTGCATTTATTTTGCATTAATTATGGTCCTTTCAGTGGACATACATAGAGTGAAGACAGGAGAGGCGGCTGCCTTGAAGCTTGCAGTCTGCCCAACTGACTGCTCTTTTACTCACTCTCTCAACATACTTCATATCTCAAGGCATTTGGGCTGCAAAACACTGGACACTTTTAAATGTCACAAACTTGCCATTTACGTAGTTAGTGGTTGTCCAGAGTTTTCCAGCCCAAATCCTGAGGCCCAAACATGGGATTGCATCTGGAACCATGAGGACAGCAGACAAAGGCAGAAGCACAGAAAGAAGGATGGAAGGACAGGAGGAAGAATGGGATGGAGGCAGGGGTGGGTTTCAGCCAATTTGGGCCAATTCAGGTGAACCGGTTGTTAATATGCCAGCTGGTTCACCAAACCAGCAGTTAGAACAACTGGCTGGTTCCACCCACCCCACCCCACCCATCCTAGGAGTCTCCATGCAGTCCAGGTAAGTGCAGGGCCTGCACAGAGGCTCTGAGAGGCAAAAAACACGCTCCTAGAAGTCTCCAAAATGGGGCCACACCCACCATGGCCATGCCCACCTAGCAAGTGGGCAGAGAACCAGTTAATGGAATTTTTGAAACCCACCCCTGGGTGGATTTCTGATTTTGCTGCTGCAATTGCTGTCTCCTTCTACTGTGATTCCCAAATCAACTGTCACCTCTACAGGAGAAACAGAAGCTGGAAGGGGAGCTCTTGGCATCTCTGGCATCTCTCTGGTACTGCTTTCCTCTTCCATTCTCTTCCTGCTCCTGCTGGTGAAGAGGGACAAGAAAAGAAGAGGCATGCTACACAATAGTTGCCAGAATCCAAGTGACCATTAGATGGCAGCCAAGAAAAAACAGGACATCCCATTTGTACTACCAAGCGGCCACCCGGAAAGTTGCAGGCAGCCCAAGTATTGCCAGCCTTTGAGGACTGTGTACTTGCGGGTGTCCTATGAGAGGAACTGCAGGAATGATATTGCAATTCAAAATAATAGAGGGGCAGGAGGTCTCTCCTGAGATAAAGGCCACACTGGAATGTGGGTAAGGGACATCTTCTGTGACTAAGACCCCCATAGAGTTCAGGCCTGCTGCAGTGGATGCTATGTCATAGAATGTTTTTCATTATGCCTGCCCAGAATCAACTGCCACACCTTGGAGGAAGGATCAGGATTTCAGCTCTTTTACCAATGTGAAGGCCCATTTGAGAAGTTTCCTTTGTGATCCATAGAGGTCAACCTACATCCCTTCTGGGTTACAATCAGTGGTGATAGTCAGCCAGTTCTGACAGGTTCTGGAAAACCGGTAGCAATAATTCAGAGAACCAGCAAATACCACCTCTGATTGGCCGACCACATAGCCACACCTACCAAGCCACACCACAGAACTGGTAGTAAAAAAAATTTGAATCCCACCACTGGTTACAATGGTATTATTCCAGACAGGGTTTGTCCTCCTGATGGGAAATTTCAAAGCAATGAATGTTGAGGAAAGGTTAATACATAGCTCCTTCATACACAGTGCTGTACTGTTTATATATTCATGGTTTAGCTCCCCTGCTTTCTTCTTTAGTATTATATTGTGGTTCGAGTCAGGAACCTCTGTTCTGTTTTCTTTGAAACTCCCTTAAAGCTGAAAGCTACAGCCTGCTGCATAGAGTTCTTTCAGCATCAGCTGCCATTTGCTATTCAGGATTTGTGGATAAAATGTCAAAAGCTCACAATGCTGATGTTTTGCATTTTAGCGCAAAGGATCTTAGCCAACATTCCAGCTGTCCAAGAAAGCTTATTACATGATCTGAAAATGGACAGAAGCCATTTGCTGAGCGAACACACCATGGCTAATTTATCTGCCATTATCCAACTTTCTCCTTACTGGCAAAAACTTAACCATTGCAACTGAGCCAGGCCTGGAGCAGCCAATAAATTTGATAAAGAGCGCAACTTTGCAGTCTTGTAGGGCTGTAACGATAATACTATATGACAATTTCCTCATCTGTGTTTGAGCTTGCAGGAAGCAGTTTCACCATTTCAACACATGTGAGCAATACTTGCTTAAAGAAAGCTTTAGTTCTCCACCAACCCCTTTCTGAAGCAGATTAATTGCTTCAAAGAATGAAGAGGGTGGAGCTTCTGTCGACATCTGGAAAGCAGCATCCTCTCCACATGTGATCCACTTAGCAATCCTAAATAGTGGGGGACTGAAACTCTTATGTATTGTATATAGTATACATAGCTGTCAGTTGAAGTTCTCAGTCTGGTCCTCTGTTGGAGCGGGAAAATACTTTCTCCTGATTGGTTGTTTGGCTGATCAGTTTCCTATAAAAGTAGCTCTTGTCAGCCAGGGAGTTCCAGTTGCCTCACAGGCAGTACTGAATAAAGAGCTGTTAGAAATCACTCGGGCCTAGCTTCCATTCTTCACTCAGAACTTAACAGAAACAGAACACCCCCTGCTACTTTCAAAGCCCTTCTGATGCTCACCAACCAAGGTAGGTGGTGGGTAAGGCTTAACTTTTTTTTCCACATCTGGAATTCTTCCTCTCCCATTGGAAGCAGTGTGGAATTAGGCCTCATCAGAAAAAGCTCTCCACTGATGTATCTGCACCATCCTACCTTCAGGATTGTTGGACTTCTCCTCACCTTCTTGTAGTGAGATCATCCCCTCACCTGCAAAAGTGTATTCATTTATATAGCTTTCACATTTGTGCTTTCACATTACTATTATCACTGCGGTTAACCAATGAATCCCCTTGATACAATGCAAAAGTGCCCAGAAAACACAAATCTCAGTTAAGGCCATCTACTTTCAATTAATATTTTATATGCAGTGGGAATATTTTACACTTACCAATCTGTCTTCCATTGATCGATTCTATATAAGCCCTTGCTGGTCTTTTTTCTTTTCCCACATTGGTAGTTTCATAATTTTTCCCACAGTTTCATAACTGTGCTTATTTTATCAGACTGGGATAAAAATCCTGAAACAAAAAATTGAATTAGACCAGATCTGGTCTGGAAAAAAAAAAAAAACCAAAAATTTCCAGACAACCAGATTTTTACTTCTATTTAAGTCATCACCTAGATCAGAGTTTCTCAACCTTGGCAGTTTGAAGATGCATGGACTTCAGT
>JANHFR010009699.1:3611-14422 GCA_032468015.1 Mimophis mahfalensis | reverse complement strand
CTCCAGCCAATAGAGGCAAGGCATGCAAATCGGGCAAAGAATGCTGGGATAAATTGTCATAAATACCTGGGCGAAGCTGGGTTATCAGCTAGTATACATATATATCTCAAGGTAAAGGTTTCTCCTCTCCAGTCATTTCTGACTCTAGGGGGCACTGTTCATCTCCGTTTCTTAGCCAAGGGAGCAAGCATTGTGCATAGACATTTTCGTCGCCATGTGGCCAGCATGACTATATGCCAAGGTGTACGGTTACTTTACACATGACTGCAACTGACTGAGCAACATGGCGGAACTGATACAGTAGTTGTTACTCAGCCAGAACTTGGCCAAATTTCATTCTCACTAGAATCAGGGGTCCTAGCTGTCTTCAAATTAACCCATTTGAGTTACCTTGGGGAATCTTTGATAATAGTATAGAATTTTTGCATAAGTATTAATGATCCTGTATCATTACATCATAACCAGCATAATAGGAAACCACCAGGCAGAGGAGGGCAGAAGTTGAAGGCTAGGAGTTGAACTAACCTCACTAGACCCAGTTGCTATCCTCATTTTAAGAGTTGCAAACAAACATGTTTATAGTTCAGAACTGCACTGCCACCTTGGACAAAGAGGTAGTCTAAAGTGAGTAGCTAAGGAATATTTTTGCCTGGTTCAGATACGAAATCAGTGTGGAGCTGGGAATACAGCAAAGGTGCTACAATTACAACCACAATCCATTTATGAACTGCTCATTGACAGAGTAGCAGATGGCTATTATGTCCATAGGTTATTCCTGGGTAACAGATGTCATTTGCTGTGAGAATGGCTTTCTTCCAAGCAGGAAAAATTAACAAAAGAAAAGACTTCTTTGTCCTAATATGCATCTATCTAGCTAAGTCCACTTTTGAGCTAGGTCAGAATTCAGGAATCCCTTTCCCAGTAACTTTAGCAAAGTTTTCAAACTGTTGTTGAACTACTTGGGATTTTCTACAGAAGGTTGACTGAGGGCAAAATGATATCTAGGAAACCAATGCATTGTCTGTTGTTCTCCTAGTATTTATATTAAAAGTGGACATTTGCTTGGGGTCAGAAAACAAACCAAACCAAGGATCTAATTAAGCTGTAGCTACTTTGACTACCATCACAAATGGAAGAACACCCATCATTAGAAATGTGGGCTTATTGTTGCCTTAATAATATTATTAATCTTTCTTCATAGAAAGGGCACAGAAGCACCTTTAGTTTCCTGATGGTATGGAACTGCACACACAATTTTTATAAACTAAGCTTAAATCCCCATTCAGCTGTGGAAACTCGCTGGTTAATCCTGGGCCAGAAATTATCTCAGTTTAAACTTTTTAAAGGGTTATTACTAGGGAAATTGAAGATACCCATTCTTTTGACAATTTCTTCAGCAACCTTTGTCAATATTTTATTATCATAAGACATTCCTGCTTCTATTCACTGAACCTCAGTGCTTATTTGCTGATTAAGTGTTAGAGGTTGGGATAAATTCTTCTCATTTTTTCACTAAAAGCAGAAGTTGTACACCTTGAAAGAAATGTGTGGTATATTATAGAGTTCAAAGTGTCCATACCTATCATATGTACAAATTCAGTTAACAGAATCAAAGAGATAAACCATTTCACATTTGTTGATCGTTAAATGGCTAGTGCAACAGTTCTTGGATGGAAGGATGGACCTCTTTCAGAACATTCTGAAATTTATGAAATTTTCAAAAAATAAATGGCACAATGTACAAAATTACTTCTGTATTCTTAACATATATTTCTAAACTTAACAAGGTATTTTCTCATGGAATCACTCGTATTTGGTTGCAGAATTTTACAAACAATATCATTTTCCATATAACACTAATTTTCTCACATTTCCCAGTCTTCTTGTCCCCACATCAAAGAAAATCTATTAAGAATATTTCATAATACCATTAAGTGAAGAATGTAGAATGGATTTCTTTAAGTACTATGGGAAAATGAGTATAGGCTGTATTGTTTAAAAGGGAAGAGTCAGTTCCTTTAAAAAAAAAAAAAAGAAAAGAACAGGCTTGCCAAACAGGAGGAAGTTGTAGGTTTACATCTCATTCTTTTACTGTATGGCAATCTATATAAAACTGAGTGTCATTCACTGCTAAGAACCTGGCTAGGGAATTCTGGGAGTTGAAGTCCACAAGTTACCAAGGTTAAAAAAAAAACACTTCTCCAAAGTAAATACACATTTATAACCACTGTATAACATATGCATGGCTATTAAACTTAATAGCCTTGACAACTCCTTAGTCATCTTTGAAGTTTACTAATTAATTACGGGAAAACTGTTAATAACTTTATATCTGAAAAAGGACTTTTGCCCTTGGCTGCACCATAGGAGATGAAGTGACTGGAAACCTTCCATACAAGACCATCCAGAAAACTGAACACAAAAGGACTCATTGCAAATCAGATTTCATTTTTTATAAAGCTCAAAGGCAGAAAATGGTCATTTGTGGAGATAAACAAAAGGGGTCCGGGAGAAGGGCCTTCTCTGCCATGGCTCCTGCTCTTTGGGACATTTTACCCCCTGAGGTGAGATTGGTTCCCACCCTTCTTTCCACAGAAGCCTAAGGACTGGCTCTGTTAGATAGCCTGGGGCCATAACATCACATTGGAGGTGGTTGTTGAATTAAGAGAAATTAACACTTACAGGTCTCTACAAACTTCCCCAAATCCATTTCTTCTAGTTGAACTGGACTCTAATTCACAGTGGCTGAGAATACTACAAGTTATAATCCTATGAAATCAGTCATCCAATGGCAGTCTGAGTCACTCAAAGTTGGAACAGCTTCTTTTTACAACTGGATGATTGTTTAGCCACTCCAATGCTGCATGATTCATTCACATATCTAAAAGAACAGCTTATAGCCCCACCTACAATTTGTTCGTTGGTGAGAATTCATGGAAAAACAAATTGAACTCATTTTGGAAAAGCAGATAACTGAATTAGAAACTAGCATTTTTAAAAATATAGGGTGTTTTGCAATATATAATTTTGAAGAGAAGAAAAATTAGTCTTCTTTAATGTGCATGGGAAATGTGGCATTTGTTAGGAAAAGCAAACCAAGCCACTCCCTAAGGTATCTTTTCAAGGACTTGATAAAATCATAAAACCTGTTCTGCTCACCATAAAACAGTTGGAAGGCTAAAGAATATTGATAATGCTGGAAGATACTAGATGCAAGCAAAGGCTCTGGTAAGCAAAGTCAATATTTATGAGTTTAAGCTCAATGATGTTTATGAGTTTAAACACATAAAAGTAACCAAGCTTGTAAATATTCTTTGTCTTCTCAACGTATCATTATTTTTGTACTTCCAACTATCTTACTTCACAGAATCCACCCTCTCATGATCTATCAAATATATTCTAATTTACATAATGCTGTATACATGGGTTGCATTCCTGCTCTAGAGGTTTTACTTCTGATCTCAAGAAGCAATCCATGTTTCAATGGAATTGTTAGCTAAACTCCAATTCTGATTTTCTAGCAAAACCACAGCTCAGCGGCAATGCAATCCACCAGAAAACAGATCCTAGCATTTGAGTCTCTGAACAACTGCTGTATATTGGTTTCATATCTTTATCAACAGTTTCTTTAATTCAAGTAAGAACATCTCTCAAAGACTGAACTACCACTAGCCATTAAAACCAAGTACTACCTACATCCTTAAAGTGTCTGTAGTAAAATTAAGAATGACAGGACACCAATTTTAAGAAATGCATTTATTATCATTTTTCATATTAGCATGCCTGTTCTACTTTCTTCAGAACTATTTTATTATCTTAATTTGAAACAGGCAACCTGCTTTTGAGCATAAGAACAGCACAGTGAGGGACTATCGGTCAATATTTATCATACTTCCATAGTGTGGGCCAAAGCAGCACAAATTATGCAATGCTTTAGAACAATTGTTGCTGAACGTTGTCACTGACAGCATTTGTAACCTGAAGAAGACTGATTTAGAACAGAACAACAAATGTTCATCTTTTAAAAAGTTAATCCTGATTTTCTTTGGATTTAATCCCTTCTCTTCTTTGAAACATTTAGTATAAAGGATCTTGTTATTCAGATTTGCGCATGAAGGTATATTTCCCTCTTGATAATGCTTTCCTGCACAAAAGGAACACTTAATAAACCATTACATAATCAGACAATTTATAATTCATAAACTTAAATACCATAACATGAAATGTACTTGTTTCTCAAAACTGAGAATACAAAAAAACTGGCTCCATGGTCAAGATCAGAATTTGGAAATTGATTTACAGTACTGATAGACTGAATATTTTCCATCCCCCAGCCCCTGAAAAACAATACAATCTTCAAACTTTTGGCAATACTACAATAGCAGTAACAAGGAGATTGTTCTACATAGGCTCAGAGATAAGGTTTATCTCCGAGTTTTCTTTTCCTTTATTTGTCAGTGCTGATCTTCACGAAAGAGACCAGAACAAACCGAAAGGCCAGGTATAAGAGTCACTCAGGTGGATTAAGTCAGTGTCCAGCACTACTTTATTCTAGCTTATACAAGATCAAAGGATCTCTATCTTCTGTTTGGTTTCAGCATCACAACATTAAAATTACGGTCCTTGTTTCTTTGAGAGGTACCTGAAAGAAATCAAAACATTGTGTATTTATAACATGAAATATAATTCCCTAGTAATATGATACATATGATCAGAAACACTGATCATTCAACATCATTCAAAATGATGCAACAACTACTGAGCTGATTGATAGTCTGAAAACGTATACCGTAAATTTTGGACCATAAGACTCACTTTTTTCTCCCCAAAAGTGGGAGGGAAATGAGGGTGCGTCTTATGGTCCAAATGCTGTCCAGCGCGTGCACGAGCAGGGGCAAGCACTCTCAGAACAACGGAGCTAAATATTTTAGTGTACCAGTACTATTTGGTTCAGAATATTTTTTTCTTCTTTTCCTGCTCTAAAAACTGGGTGCGTCTAATGTTCAGATGCATCTTATGGTCCGAAAAATACGGTATATTGGATTAACGTTTGTATTCATTTCAGACTGGATACCATGTAGCCTTCAGAACCATAATGGGAAGGGGAATAGCACATCATTTGTGGATAATGTATCTTCGCAGTTTCAGTAAAAGGCTTGGTATGGCTTTTCACTTGACTACACTTCAATCTCATGTGCTGCCAAGTCATGAACAGAATTTTTAGAGGTACCATTTCCTTGACGAAAGCCAACACAGAGCAGAAGAGATACCAGATTCCACCAAGGTCACTGAAGACATCCTGGTGATCAGCAGATTGGCAATGGCAGCTTCATTTCAACCCTCCCATACTGGCCCTATTCAGACACTCAAAAGTGTTATCTGTAGAGAGCTTGCAAGGTAGTGTGTGGTGAACACATTTTCCCCCAACCCCTTGGTGCAGAGAAGGAAGATCTGAAGAGGTGCTGTAAGTATGGTCTATTTCACTGAGGAGCCAGATCCTAGAAAGGACAGAAAACTAAGTTCATCTCAGCATACCTACAACTTCCCTTCAAACTGTTCCATTCAACCAGGGAAAGAAAAGATGTGGATCTGGTTGCAGAACATGTGACTGCCTTTTTCTTCATTTCCCTAAACATTTTGAATGTGAATTCTAAAAAATAAACACAAATGCACTGTATTTCATGGCCAAGGATGCAACTCCTTTGCAATTTTAAGGCAACACACATCGCATGACCAATCCTAATTCACTTACATATCAAATTATATAATCTTTACCTTTCCCAGTGTTTGTGATTCAACTCCAAAAAGTCATCTAATTTTGCTATTTCCTTGAGATACTGAGTAAGTTTTAAAAGCTCTTTATCTTTATCTCTGTTTAAATGTGCCTTCATGAAGGGTTTTATCTGTTGACCAAAAAATAAAATGGGGGTTAATTACATAAAGAGTATACTAACATGGTAGATGTTTTATTTGCAGCCTAATCTTGTAGATCAGCTCTAGCGGATCAATGGCACAGTTTGAATTCAGCCAATCTCCAACCTCCCACCTTAGATCATAATGATCTCTTACTCTTTCACTATGATCAACAAAACATGTGCAAAAGACCTTGTATATGCTCCTGTGTACTAATCATATCCATGAAGCAACTCAAAGATCCAGGCAGATACATATTTTTTTCTACTAACACACAAGCTTAAATTATCCATTAGGCAGCATATTGCAACTGAACTTCAGAGCAAGAATAATTTCCTTTCGCATGGGACTTTGAATCTTTCTACCAAAACCTGTATTTGCCACAAAAAGGCTGCTAGGTTTTAGTGTGAGAGTACAGAAACCTGGCTTCTACATTTGAGAACTTACATCAGCTAGATACGTTGAACAACTCCCACAATATTCAAACCAGCTAAACTAATGTAAATAAATGCCTCTGTGTATTGGACAGAAAGTACAATTGCATGTCAAATAAAGGAACACAAAAACAGTACTGCATGTACTATTGTTCAAATGTAATCACTTGCTGCAAGCTCATTCCAGAAATAAACTTACTTTTTAGTTTTTACCAGCTTTCCATTTTGCATCATTCTCACAGAGAACATTGGCTACTCTGACTTGTTGCTAGAGAGTAAGACTGCCCTCCAGTGTACAGTCATCAGATTGCAGCAGAGCTACAATACACTATTTTCTTTCCAATCAAATCCCACATCAGAGAATGAAGTCTTTGGTGCTCTCTGAGCTTGGTTGTTTGTGGTAGATGTTTGGTAGATGTTTGGTAGATGTTTGTGGTAGATGTGTGGTAGATGTTTGGTTACATGATTAGGTAAATTCACCAGTGCTACTGAGTGTGAGGTTTCCCCCTTCTGAATGAAGCTCAGAGAGCATCAAAGACTCCGCAGCTCAACTCTGAGCTATGTATATTCTCTTCTATTATAATGAGGAAAATAACCTCATGTTAACTTGTCCCAATTTAAACGGTATTATGATGGGAGTCATATGTACTTTGGGAGGGGATATATTGTTTCAGAAGGCAGTCATTGCAACAGAGAAGATGACCCAAGATGATGCCATTTAATTGATGAGATCAAGAGCACAACCGTTCTACTTGACCATATTGGATGTGCACCAACAACTGAGGATTGGAAATCCCTTAGCTAGCCTGGCCCTATGATATGAGAGCTCTGAAGTATCCTGAGTTCACCTGGAAGCTGACTGGTAACCAGGTATAGCTTGCAAAGCAGTTGGGTCACATAAGCATAATGTGAGAATCCCAACACTGCCTGCGCTGCCACCTTCTGGACTAGCCATAGTTTCTAAATAATCCTCAGGGGCAGCTTGAGATGGTACAAAATTGTGTATTCCAGGTACTTGCTCTACCAAATTATATCAATGGAGGTTTGGCTTCTCTATGAGCCTGATAGTCTGTGATTTTGGGTGGGGGGTATACACCATGTATGTTTAATTGCAAGAACGAAAATTAACAGGATTAGCAACTATTATTACCTTTGTTGCAATAGTTTCCACCAGGTTCCATGTCCTTCTAAGAGGATTATAAAACTTATCGCAGGCACTAATTGTCATGCCTATTAAACTTTGATGTCAATAAATTAACACTCTATGGAACCACTAATTAAAATTTGCTGTATCTAGTAAACATCTGGTCTCGATTCTTCCTATGGCAACATTCCCATAAGCAGTCACCCACAATTTGTCTTGCTGTCAATAAGATCTGAACACTGCTTGTTTTTCCCCCCAGTAGGAAACACTAATATTATTCCATCAGTGTTGCGCTCTATAATGTTTCCCTCCATATGATCACTGATTTTAAAGTTATCTGCATTCAATGGCTATATTTTCCCAAAACTAGAGAGATTAGGAAGGGCAATACTAGCTTGCATCACGACACCCAAGTAAAATATCTCCCTAAAATCATGTCAAATTTGAGGATGGGAAGAAACAGATCTGCAATTTTAACAGTCATTTCAGACCAGGTATGCCATGAACTTTTATTCTGCTCAGAACAAATTTGTCCCCAATTAAATAACCCTTCTGACAGAAATATTTTAGCACCAGCAGGTAGAAACCTGTACCAGTTATTAGCACAAGTACCAAGATGCTGTTGCTGAATTGTCATTAACAAACAATTGCCACTACACAGATATTTTACATAAATCAGAGAATAAATGTTGCAGCTAAAGCTGCAGTCCTATATACTATATTATTTATTTACATGTTTCAACCCCTTATTTTCTGTTAACTAACAAAATGTGTTATGTAAGTTTTTCAGCTCCCCATTTTTTAATGTGCGCATAATATACCAAATTAATATTCAGGACTGATTTGTAGGATGATTTGAAATGCTTTATCTACTCTGAATCAGGAAAAGGCAACCCACAGCCACCAAAAAGTAGCAGCAAAACATGGAAAAATTGTGTGATTTTTCTTGTTATTTGTATTAAATAGTTATGACACACTTTTGTTAAAATCTCCCAAGCCTTCTTCCAAACTAGATACTGCCCTCCAGGTATACCTGCCATATTTTCCATAGCTGGAAAAAAATAACACTTTAAAACATTGCATCAGTGCTAGCACCAAAACCGTTCTTACCACGTTCTGTACCCAAACATTAGTAGTAAAGTACAACATGGCCTTACTCAGTAGTCGTCACAGGAGTTCTGAAAGGGCTGGTGAAATTATTTTAAGTAGAAAGGAAGTGTGATGTCAGTGGGTGAGGTGCTAGAACAGGATCATGGAGTTCCTAGTTCTCTCAAGCCTTTCTTTCCAATATTAGATTGGATATACCTAGTCACTAAGGCTCGGAACAGAACCCATGTCCCCCTGCTGTTGATTTAGTGGCATGAAAAAAAGGAAGCAGCCCTCTTAGTAGCAACAATCCTGACAGGATCAAAGGCTGCTTCCACAGAAAACAGCAAAACTGTTCAAATGTAAATCTACCCGAGTTTACCCTTTTTAGCCAGCTGATATTTTTTTCTAAATAAGAAATTACCTTTAGTCCATTCTGTGGGTTCATCAGAAAATTTCGACCAATGTCATCAAACATAATAGTATTTTTCTTGCTGTAAAACTCTGAAAATTTGCCCCATATAACTCCTAGAGGTTTCACCTGCAGAAGCAAAGTTAGAAGAAAATCAAGTAAAATTGCTGAGTTAAACAATTTTAGGAATCTTAAGCCTTCAATCGTCTACTCACTATCTTGGAATACATATTAGGGAATTTAATAGAATTTGTTCCAAAATAATCTTTAAAATAAAATATGTGATGGTAAAATCTCAGTAATTCATCACAGCATTAATTCAGGAAATTTGAGAATTAACTTCAATTTATCTCTTTTTTAAGTTGTTCAAGCATCTCCCTCCCCTTCTTTAAGATATACACTGTAATTCAGATACCTCAAGCACACAAGACAAATTGCACAGTTCTTAAAAGTACATTTGTATTGAGTACTTCAATCATCTAAAACTATTGCTCAAATTATTTTACTATGGAGTTCCCGTTCTGGAGATACTAGTACCTGAACTATACTGTCTAATCCTTGAGGATTACAATAATCTTTCAGAAGTACTGCTGATGTAAAAGGCTTATTGGGAGTCATTGGGTGCTTAATCCACATTTTATAAAATAAATAAATAAACTTCTAAAAATTGAGAAAATATCTGCTCTATAGGAAAGTAATTGCTCATACATCAATTAAGCCTCGCCTTGGAGTGTGCACAGTTATCATGGCAGCACTATCCAACATGAAGGTTATCTTGTAGTTTGCATTGGTGCTCACTCCCAGCTCCTGCAATGCAAAAAGAACAATGATTGAAATTTTGTGCACTAGCTATCACTCCGCTGTAATTTACAAACCAGAAACAATTGGTTTCTGGTTTGTAAACAGATAAGAGAGATAACAAATAAGAGAAATTAAAAAAACCTACTAGCTAAAACGTGTTAAAATAAATGCCTACTCCTCTCTCTGGAGTAGGGGACTCTGAAGGGTTGAAAGGTATGCCTTATTTGTTTGTTTACTTATTTATTTATAAAATTTATAGGCTGCCTAATTTGTACCTACAAATTGTGGCATGGCAGTCAAAGAAAGGAACAGAATTGGCTGCTTTACTAAGTTATCATAGTCAATAGAAGACACACATCATTTTATTTTTATTTCTCAGGTTATTTACAGGCACATTTTGCAAGGATCAGAAATGTAAAAAGATTACTTTACAAAAGGCCATTCTAATGTTCAAAGAAGCAGGCCAGTTACTCAATTCCTTTCTTTTAAATTAACATGTTTGAGCAGCTTGGCATCTTTTTTGCATAACAAACCATTTGCAAGAGACAATGCAACTCACTCCATGCAAACAGAGCGGTTTCATTTTTGCACCTATTTGGAATGACTACTATTATCAAGTCAGAGACTATCTTTTGATGGGAAATGCTTGAAAATGTGCTTGGCTTCAGGAACAGGATGCACCTAGCAGTCCTTTGGATTTGGTTATATACTGTATATTGTATATAAAAGTGCTACCCACGTTTACTTAGAAGTGCTCAGTGCACTTAAAAGCTAAGAATGGTCAATAATGTCATGTAAAAGCACAAATCTTACGAACAAGTTTATTAACCAAGTACTACACAAAGTTATGATAGTTTTAAAGTAAGATAAACTGCTTAATGGTAGCTTTTGATTCTTCTGCAACTAATATCATCACCTAAACTACCGTATATACTTGAATATAAGCCGACCCGAGGTACCTAATTTGAGGCCCGGAAACTGGAAAAGTTAATTGACTCGAGTATAAGCCGAGGATGGAAAA
>JANHFR010009693.1:10275-20669 GCA_032468015.1 Mimophis mahfalensis | reverse complement strand
AATTTTATGGTTGGGGTCACCACAACATGAAGAACTGTATTAAAGGGTCGCGGCATTAGGAAGGTTGAGAACCACTGTCATACAGCTTTCTACATTTGTGACCCAGGTAAACCATTCTGAATGTGTCTCATATGGTAGTTTTAATAATGGCAAAAGTCCTTGATGGAAGGAATTCCCCTTAAGGTGTTCACTTTGTCTTATTTCATCAAAACAGCATGAGAATCATATATGCATACATATAATGTTATATATCTTCCATACAGAATAAATGCCCTCTTCCTCTTTTCTTTGTGGATGATCTGACAAACCACTGGTCTCCATGATACAGGAATGTCTCCATTTTTACTTTTACTTTCTGATTTCAAAAATCAGCTATTTATTCTCCATATTAGAGTTTACCATTGTCAGTACACAGTATGCTACAGCTGATGACCTTCTTTATAATGGCATTTTTATCACTGGAAATTTTTAATCTGAGGTTTGTCTTTTTTTCTTTTTGTTATCACATAATTATTTCTTCTCTTACCTTCTTTCACAGTCTGGAAATGTAATATTTTTTATGAAATGAAATGTGACTCATTTGAGCCAGAATAGCATGGTTAACTCTTGGATTTGGGAATAATAATGCTGAATTGCAGGATAATCTTTTCTGTATGCTGCCTTTCTGGGAGTTATAATCTAACAAATCTAGAGGACTGTAGGTTGGGAAGGATTGGCTTACATGGAATCTTCTACTTTTCTTAGGATGTTCAGGATCTGGCCAGGCCCCCGCTTTCCTGTCCTTTTAGTGCTGCTCGACTTATTTTGTGGTATTTACATATTGTAAAAGAAACAAAAAAGAACAACTGTACACATTGTGTTAGATGGGATTGAACACACCTTTTTTTTCTGGAGGGTAGCACATTTGCTCACAAGAATTCTTGAAAACCAACTTTCCTCAAAAGCATATTTGAAGTACCATATTTTTCAGAGTATAAGATGCCCTTTTTCCACCCCCAGAAGTGGATGGAAATGTCTGCTCATTTTATACAGTGAATGCTGCCAAAGCGCTGCCCACCCACCGGCCCCCACGCTTCGGCCTCTGCCTCCCAGCAATTTGCCTCCTTGCACAAAGAGCCTGGTCAGCTTCAGCACAAGCAGCTGATTGTCGGTAGGATCAGCCTCCCGACAATCAGCTGTTTCAGGCTGCAGGGATTGCCAAAGCAATCCCATTTTCAGCCTCCATGCACCCCATTTTTTGCCCGTTCTGATCCCTGCTGCCCAGAATGGGCGGAAAATGGGCCACACCGAGGCCAAAAACGGGGCGCAGAGGCTGAAAATAGGATGTGGTGGCTGAAAATGGGGTGCACAGTAGCAATAGGCTATGGCAATCCCTGCAGCCTTGAAACAGCTAATCACCAGGAGACTGATAATCAGCTGCTTGTGCTAATCACGCTGTGCTGAAGCTGACTAGGCTGTTTGCTGCAAGGAGACAAATTGCTTGGAGGTAGAGGCAGTTTCCCCGCCCCCCTTGTTTTCTTCCCCAAGGGCTAGGTGCATCTTATACTTCAGAGCATCTTACACAGTGGAACTTCGATTCACAAACGCTTCTGTTCGCAACCATATCAGTTCACAACCAAAAAATAAGGTAAATGTTCGACTCAATTCACGAACAAATCCTTGGTTCACAACCAAACTTCCTGAGGATGAAGAGAGAAAACACCTAAAGGACAACGTCCTTCTATCGAAGAAGCGGACTCTCCCGCAAAACAGCAACCTCTCTCTCACTCAAAATCAATCGAATGTAGTTTTCTCTGTTGTTCATGATTTTCTCGGTGTTTGTATTAAAGTTTATTGTTACACTGTGCGTTCTGTGGCATAGTTAACCACAGTACTGTATTTGTGTGCTTCAAAATCTTAAAAAAACAAAAGAGTTCATTAGGGGTCTGGAATGGATCGATCATATTTCCATACAACCCAATGGGAAAAAATTTTTTCAGTTCACAACCAAGGTTATGGAACGAATTGTGATCTTGAACCGAGGAGCCACTGTACTCCGAAAAATATGCTATATGTTTAGAATTTATCAAGCATTCTAAACCGCATCAGTATTATATATAAGTGCTGATGCAAAAGTACCATGATTGTTAGCAAAAATTACCAATCAAGTATAGAATTTCCTTTTCATTCTTTAAATTTTTTTCTATCCAATAAAGGCTATTCTCTCTTAACACATATGATAATTTAAAATTTAAATGAAATGTCATGAAAAGGATTAACATTTTCAATCAGCTTACAAGTTAGTGATAACAGCACACCCTCTTTGTATGATTATCCTTAAAATGAATCCCTCCAAGGAATATTAAAATTGATAACCACATTTGACATTATCATGTACATACAAGCAAGGGTCATAATTCATTGTTTGTCACAATATAGAGAGGTAACAACATATGGTTCATGTGATTTTATTTTAACATAACAAAAATGGAACATCTATACTATCAGCCCCTTCCCCAAAACAGAAAGAAAAGTGTAGCTATAAAATTGGTTTGTAACATGAACAAATAGCTTAGTAATGTTTCATCTTCTTTACAACTACTTTTGAAGCACTACAGTTTAAAATGTATTGTTTGCAATATTGTTGTTATATTCTGGTATAGAATCATAACCTGCTTGTATACAACTGAGAGCTAGATTGATTCTCACTTATTCTTAGAATTATATAACTGTTCCATTTATATAGATGTTAAAAAACAAATTGTTCTTGCAGAGGAATAAGTTAAACCATAAGAGGGGCTGCAGACCAGATAATTATATAGCAATTTCAGCATAAATATAGATTAGATTCTGGAACAACTGTAGTTGCTTTTTTAAAAATTACTACTTTCACCACAGGCCAGATTTTTAAAATCTGACAAATCTGACTTATGTATAACAAAGGGTGTGCACACCATGGGCACAACAGAGAAATAAATACATTTTTTTTATCTTGATAGAAATTAAAATCTCACCATATCAAGGAACAGAGACTGAAATAGGAAAATGAAGTTTCCCATCATAAATAGTATGATTCTATTTAAAATAAGGTCTGTATTTGCTTAGCAGATGATTTTTAAAAATTGTGGTAAGTTGCACACAATTATTTTGTTCCTAGCATTGCATGACACAAGGTATATAGGGCAATGCCCTGATTTCATTAATTATCAAACTTCTTCAGTATACTTTTTCAAATGCAAAATGTTGACAAATCAACTTTAGCTGAATGTAGAATCAATAAGGTACACTATTCACATGGTCTCTGGAAACATTACCCATAACATTCAGCTAAAAGGCACGAGGTAACTAAATGAAAAAGTCTTCACCATCTTAAGAGCTGCCTTGATCAGCAGAGTATGCAAAATTAATATAAAAATATACAGTACCTGTGACGATACATTGGTTCAGGAACTCTCCCATGTGTCATAAAAACTTTAGAACAATCTAGATTTACTATGCCTTCTAGATAACACTCACTAAAATAGTGTTATATGAGGAACATGTTTTATTTCATGTTTTAAAAAGTATGCTAGATTTGATCTAAAAAATTACAAATCTCTCAACACCTTTCCTTCTTCCTCATCATCACTATCAGTCACATTGACTTGCTGTACACTAGAAGGGGTGGAAGGGGTGGCTGTAAAAACATTTTCAAGGGCCCCAATGTCCAACTGTGGCATAGGGTTTAAATACTCCTCTTCAGTCTGACTGTGGCTGCTGTAATAGGATGTCCCTTCCAAGCTCTCACAGCTGCGGGAGTCTTCGCTATGTGTGTGTTCATCGGAATATTCTCTGAAAGGGTAGTCTCTGTTCAGGGCAGAAAACATGGCCTCGTGCTTTTGATACTGGTCTTCATAAAAGCCAAGGCATTCAGGCATGGAGCTGGGGAAATTCCCATAGCCAAAAGGAGGCCGGCTATATGGACATGTGCTGCATCGGAACAAAGAAAGAAAGGTTACTTCAACAGCTTTGCCATAGGACTGCTATATCACTATACTAACACATACAGGTAGTTCTCGAGTTACAACCATTTGTTTACTGACCATTCAACATTACAATGGCACTGAAAAAAAAGAGAGACTTATGACTAGTTTTCACTAATGACACTGCAAGCATTCCCTTGGTCATGTGATCAAAATCCAGGTGCTTGGCAACTGGCATGTATTCAGGGCAGTTGTACTATCCTGAGGTCATGCGATCACCATTTGTAACCTTTCCAGTTGGTTTTCAATAAAGTCAATGGGGGAAGCCAGATTTGCTTAACAGCCACATGATTCACTTCACAACTGAGGAAAAAATGGTCATAAAATGGGGGCAAACATCATTTAATAATTGCCTTGCTTAGCAATGGAAATTTTGGACTCAAATGTAGTCATAAGTTGAGGACTACCTTCATAGCAGATCTTTATTTAAACCTTGAGTTAAACTAATAGAAAGGTACATTCTCTTTTAGGCTGAAAACTGTATTGGACTTTTCCACAGAAGGAACAGTTTGCAGCAGGATAAAAAGTTCACTTAATTTCAATTGTTAATGTAATTTAATATGTAATTTGTGTATTTAATTAAAGGTATTGTAGTTATTCCCCACATATTTTCTGATCATATTTAAATACATAGTTCTGTAATAACTTTTACAGGAAATCTATAGGTGCATCTAAGGTTTTTGCTACAAGGTCTATAGAGGCAGAAAGTAGAATATTGGCTTGCTAGTCCTACAGTATAGAAATCAATCCAGAGATAGAACAATTCAGTCACTTACCCCCAACTTTTAATAAAGGCTGACTTAATTAATATAGTATAGCATTCATCCCAAAACAGTAAGATGGTTTTAGGTGACATAAATGAAATAAACACCCTAGCAACATCCTCAATTTAAACAGAAAGGGTTAAATAAAAATTAAAAGGCAATTAAAAAACTCTTTGGTGATGAGAAATGCCATATAGTCTCCTTTCTTGTTTACATGAAATGTTAACTAGTACATGCATGTATGTGTGGGTATGTATCTCTATTCTCCTTCAACTCAAGCTCCTGATAATTTGAACGGATGGATGGATGATGGATGGATAGATAGACTGAATAGTGTGCACACTGTTTTCACACTGAAATTGCACTATTGAATTTGAAGCATTTAAAACATCTATCATAAACATAGACACTCACAGAGAGAAATACAAGATTTGAATGGCTACAAGTAACATGTAAACAGATACCGGAAGCAAATTAAATAGGTGAGGTATTACGATGATTACATTTAGCAATTTAGCTAAAAGTTGTTGTTGATCATATGACTTCCTGGCATTGAGTAAGGAAACTCACGAAGTTCTGGATCTTTATAATCAACAATAAAATAACCACTGTCTTGTATCCTGCATTTCATTTCCAACTGCTCTATATTGTAACAACCTAAGTTCATCTCTGAAATCAGTTCAAAACATTGGGCTTTTATAATGAGCCTCGGTGGTACAGTGTATTATGCCACGGTTTATAGAATGCAGTATTGCAGGCTAACTCTGCCCACAGCCAAGAGATTGATCCTGACGAAGTTCAATATTGTCTCAGCCTTCTATCCTTCCAAGGTTGGTAAAATGTGGACCCACATTGTTGGGGCAACATGCTGATGTAAACTGCTCAGAGTAAAGCACTGTGGAGCAGTATGTATTCTAAGACTAAGCACTATTGCTGTAAATGTTTAACTTCACTGGCAATTATTTTGCCTTGAGGCTCATGTCTTATACTGCAAAATCCTAAATACTAACAAATACTAACTTACTGATCCAATAAACAAAATCACTCTTATGCAAAGCCATACAAGCTAAACAAACTTTTCTTTTTAAAAGTCTCCTTTTGTATTTAATATAAATGCAAGGTTTTTTCTTAACAAATTAACAGAATCTGAACAGTCTTATATAGACTTGGCAGGGGGATACTGATTAGATTGGATGGGATACCAGAAGTTTTACTTAAATTTATTCCAAGAAAATTTACTTTCTTCTGCCCTATCCTGCCACAATATATAGTAGCTTGCCGAGATTGTGAATGATCTACACAATATGCATGGCAGGAGCCCTAAAGTGAAATTAACAGGTCATTGATAAGGATATCCTTTTCCAGAATAAGAGCATAGCTAGCTAACTAAAATTAGAGTGCTCTTTTCTCATTTTCTTAATGGGTACTTTCTATATCACACTGTTCATGGACCCTTGTGGAAGAAGGTTAAAAAAAGTAGTAGTAGTCTACCAAGGAAAGATTGGCTTAAGGGGAGCTTCACATAAATCTAAGGTATTTTATTCTGTTTTAGTGTGTTGTATAAATTCACACACTGCATGTACAATATGCTTAATGGTTTACTGCCTTGTACAAACCACTATAGATTATTGAACAATCCATGGTACATTTACCATATACTTAGCCAGATAGGTGAACTTCAGCACAGAAGTGATTATACAAAAGAACTAAAAACTCAGCCAACTTAATGTCAGGGTGAAATGCTAGACTAGAATCCAAGAGATTGTGAGTTCTAGGCCTCCCTTAGGCATGAAGGCCAGCTGGGTGACTTTGGGCCAATCACTCTTTCTCAGCTCAACCTACCTTAGAAAATAGTTGTGAGGAAAATGGGAAGCAGGAGTATTAGGTATGTTTGTCACCTTGATCAATTTATATATATACCAGGATATCATTATCATCATCATCATCATCATCATCATCATCATCATCATCATCATCATCATCATCCCCCTCCTCCAGTCTTCTCTTCAATAGAGTGGCTTTAGGCCAAAAATATATACATGTCCAGATTGTAATGAGTTTATACCTAAGAAAGATCAAGGCTGCAAATCAAGAGACTGAGCCATTGGAATTTGAGGTGTCTAATCAAAAACTGTTGGGTAGAGCCCCAAACATTCAGATTGTCTCTTGGAAAGATTTGTTTTAATAATTAGATGAGTATGATGATTCTGACTTGTTTTTCCTACTTGGAAGGTCTTGTTTCATGTTTTCTAATAAATTAAAGTCTTAAAAGGAGACAATAATGTACTAGACAGGTTTAAAAGGTTGGATATGGGAGAAAAACCTTTAAAAGCCTCTATGGTGACTGGAAAAATCGATGAAAATAATTTCAGCAGAATGAAACGCATGGAAATTCCATATGAAAGGAAACAGGAAAAACAGAAGGAAAACTGCCTAATGTCACAGTAACTGCAAACCTTGGCCTAGTGTATCTAATCCCCTATTCCAGAATGCAAGTATGTGGTTGCGTTACCTTGAAGGGAAATAATGAGGCCCTGGTAAAAAGTAAGGATGGTGAAATGAAAATCGAGGAGGAGCTCCAAAGAGTGTTGCTGGATGACCAATGGGAGGCGGCTGATAAACGTGTGGATGAGGGATAGGTGGTGCTTGAGGAATGGGTCCATTTCTAGAACATGAAGAAACACCTGAGTATTCCTTGGGGGGTTGGCTATTTGAGACACTGTATCTAGGGTGAGTAGTGCTTGTATTATTTGGGGTCCTGCTTGAGCTCTCAATAGAAATCTGGGTGGGTCTCTTTATAGAGCAATTTGTTCCTGAAGACACACGATGAGCTTCTGTTGGGGAAGGTGCAGCAAATCGTTGAGGCTGAAGGACTGGCCGAATTGGCAGGTTTGCAGTTGAGGCAGCTAATGGTGTTGTGTTTCCTACACTTGGCTGGAACAGTGTAATAGGGCCTGGATGCTGAGCAGAAGGAGCTGGCAGCTGGATAGTAGAAGCAGCTTCACCTTTGGAGAAGGAAAACGATCAGTTACAACTGAGAAACTCATATTAATAGTACTTTCTTACTGAAAGTGTACTTCATTTTCTTTTACTACAAAACGTTTGACTACAAATAATAATTATACTATGTGTGAAAATCATGTTCTGTAATTAATATGTGCAGGACTGTGTTATAACCTATGCTTCTATAAAAAACTGTACTATGCAATTATACTTTGACAAAAAGGTAAAGAAATATTAAAGTATAATTCCTTAAATTTGTAAATCTGAAAACTCAAATTCCTTCTATTTTTGGAAACTCATTACTATTATCAACAAAGTTTATTGATTCTTTTTAATATAAAAGGGCATGGACTGGGTGATTTGAAGGACACCTCTCTCTAGTCACACCTAACCAACAGATTCAGCAGGAAAGGCGTGTGAAGAGTCCTGTCCATGAAGGAATGGCATCTAATGGGACCAAGGAGTTTATCTGCTAAGCACCTATCCTTTGGAATATTATTCTTTCTGATGTCAGATTAGCCCCAACAGTGCTGGCTGTTTAAAAGGGTCTGAAAACATGGCTTTGCCATCTGGCTTGGGAATCTGAAAACACAGATATGGAGACTGTACTGCTAGGAAAATGGATCATGGTCTTCTGCAGATTATGGGTTTTTGTTTTGCTTTTTAAAGGTTGGTATTATTTTAACTTTTTAAAGTTATTTTGTTATGTTTTTGGTTATTTTGTAGTATTGTTTTTGTTTTAAACTTTGTATGCTGTTCAGAGTCATGGATGCTTTATTCATTGGATTTTTATCTCATATTTATTACTGTGTATAAATAACTCAAGGTAGCAAATGTTCCTTATACTCATTCCACCTCCTATTTTCCTTACAATAACCCTGTGTGGTAAGACTAAGGCACAGGTGTCAAACTCATGGCGTCACATTGCCATCACGTGATGCTTTTCCCCTTCGTGAAGCTGGGTTTGGCATGGCCTGCATGTGACACACCCAGCCCACAGGCCACCAGTTTAATACCCGTGGACTAAGGGACAGGCCCAAGGTCACCAGCCAGCTTTCGTGTCTAAGGCAGGAACTAGAACTCAGAGTCTCCTGGTTTTAAGACTAGCACCTTAACTTCTCATCAGTCTGACTCTCTTTATTTATTTATAAATAAATAAATTAGTACTGTATCTATCATGTTAATATCCAAAGATACTTAGGATATTGCTCTTTTCCTTTTTTGGAGAAAATTAACTTTTTCAAGGAGGATAGAAAAAAAATGTGGTTTTGATACTGAGGATGATTCAAACAGGTGAATTTAACAGCCCATCTCACATTTTTATAACATCTCCAGTAAAGGTTATTTTATACCTCTATTTTATACTTTAAATAACCCTCATTTTGGACTGCATTCTAGTGGGGATGGGCAATTGTTTTAGCACAAAAGAGCTGAACTTTTAGCATGTTTGTATTTTGAGGAGTTTTATTTTTTCACAAAAACAAGTATGTTTAAGTTAGAAGTTTCTCACCATTAGTTTTGAGCCAGTTTCCTTTAAAGGAAGAGGAAATGTCATTTTATTGCTGAATTTTAATAGTACAATTGCAGGTGGGGTTTGGGAACAAAAAGGAAACAAATTGGCTGACTGCATGTGAATCTTAGCTGGTCTTTAAGTGCTATTTTGCAATTTCAAATTAATTTTTTTTAAAAGCCACCATTTAAGACCGTTTAAAAGAATTCTTAATCATTAATCAAACGATAAAAAATATCTACATTCTAAAGTGAAAATGATCTGTTTTATGATTAGATTCAATGTTTGTATCAGTTACTGCTGATATCAAAACCTGTGAGAGAGGCTGGGTGCTGCATGTGTGCGTGTGCACACACAGCCCCACTCACATGAGCAATGGGTGTTTGCATATGTGCATGCACGAACGCATGTGCCTGCCGCTCCCACAAAACCATTCCCTGTTTTCCTCCTCACTCTCCCCTGCTCCGGGCCACCAACCTCAGAAAGGTTGGGGAACTCTGTATTAAACACAGAAAAGGCATGGATGGAATATGAAAATTGTTATCCATAGAAATACAAAGTACACTCCAACAGCGTTCTGGCTTAAAATGGAAGTACAATATTATATTACTAAAGACCCTACCAAGGAGTAAAATTGATAGAATTTTTTTAGTTCCCCTTTTCTCTTTAAAAAGCTGGGGGGGGGTTCCATTTTTTTTCTACTTGGATAGAACGGGAAATGATATTTTTTGTTACTGCAGAAGTGCAGCAGTTTGTGGCCAAAAGTGCCCCCCTTTTTCTTTTTATAGTACTAAACTGGCAGAAGTGAAAATGATTACAAATGACCTTCAAATTGCTTCTAATGATTTACTGAATGAAAACAATAACGATATGGAAGAGTCCCATGCTAACAGGCAATGGAATGAAGAGACTATCCTATAGCATATTCTATCAATCTTCTAAAGCATCTATGAGTATCAAAATGCCTCCTTAAGTACCACCAGCTGCCTGCAATTAGTGCAGGTTTGAGTCCCACCAGGCTCATCCTTCTGAGGTAGGAAAAATGAGGACCCAGATTGTTGGGGGCAATAAGCTGACTTTGTAAAAATGCCGCTAATAAGCAGGCATATACAAGGA
>JANHFR010009678.1:206316-217033 GCA_032468015.1 Mimophis mahfalensis | reverse complement strand
GAAAATAAGACCTTGTGCTAATTTTGGAGTTTTTAAAAATATAAGACAGTGTCTTATATTTGGGGAAACACGGTATATATAAAACCTAAATGCATATAAATCTAAGCATATCATTCTGATTAGTAAATGTTTTTTATTTTTTTCAATCTTCATACATTTTTAGCATAATCCATTGTTTTAGCTTAGGATGCATGAAATAAATACAGGACTCAAATAATTAGGCTTGCTTTTATGTGTTTTAACTTTTAGGGCATTCTGAAATGAAGCTGAACTGGAAACTGGATAGAACCTCAAGACCAGGTTCAGCGTCAGTTAGAGTTACAGATCTCAGCTGGCAAGGTCTCCTGAACCCCAATCCATCTATTAAAGAAGAAGAAGAGCTAATTGTGGATGAATATATTTCTCCTCACAAGCTGGTGAGTATATACTATGTTACTGTATCTATATTAGCCTTGCTAATGACCACTGCACTACTTTGGCGTATCTGAAAGTATTGCAGTTAGATGGAGCCACTGGATATGGTTTTGAATAATTCTGGTGTTTTTTTTTCATAACTTCATACATTTGTTGAGATTGAGTGATTGGAAATCACATGAAGCCTATTTTATACTACACTAATTTCTATTTAGTTATTAAAGACTCAAATTAGGGGATATTTTAATATAATTAAATGTGTAAGTATGACATAACAATGGTTTACTGTATGTTTATGATTTTGTTTACCATGCTAGTAGGATTAACCTATATTAAAATAACTGATCTGGAATATCTGAGTAGTTGTATTAGTTACTCTTTTTAAACATGTTTTGTACTCCTTAATGGCTTTTAAGAAATAATTTCATGTTCGCCTTATGTTCTTTTGCTAACTTGAAGTATTTTCCTCATCTACATGTGTTTAAGTAAGAACACTCTAGAATACTGGGCAAGATCTAACTTCATCTCTGCCCACAGAAGCGTTCCGTGTGTAGCTCTATGAAGCTCATTCTTGCTAGCAAGTTAGCAAGGCAAGGTGATCTTTTCTTTGTCAGATTCCAGTGCTATAAAGTTCTGGTGGCTCAGTCAGAACATATTTTAGGAGGATGTTGAGGATCACAGAATGAACAGAAATGGATAATTAATCTCTCCTCCTCCGCCAACAAACTCTTTTTGGTTACAGTATTTTCACTAGCAACAAGCTCTTGCTGCATCCCAGCAACTGTTTCCTCAGTAGGATTTTTGTGCTTTCTGAGTTCGGTTGTTTTCTTGCAGATCATCCCAAAGGTGCTTTCTCAAGAAGCAACTGGACTTTCTGGTATTTCTTTGAAGAAGTTTCGCTTCTCATCCAAGAAGCTTCTTCAGCTCTGGATAGGTTCTTACTTCTTGGATAAGAAGCAAAATGTCTTCAAAGAAAAATTAGAAAGTCCAGTTGCTTGCTTCTTGAAAAGGTATCTTTGGGGTAGCCATGACCTGGGTGACTGAGAATCTCCATAGACACTTTTCTTGCAGATATTTCATTACCCAACTAGGTAACATCATCAATGCTAGAAGGGGTGAGGTCTGCTCTCTGTTTATATACAAGTGGGAGTTATAATATTGATGGGAGTGTTCTTGGTAGTTCCTTGATTGGGCTGCTGTTTACTGTTCATTTTTTTGTCTTGGCAGTTGGTAGTTCTTTAATTGGGGTATTGTTCATTGCTTGATTGTTGACGTGGTGATTAATCCTTGTGTCAGTTTTTGCCTGTCCGGGTATTGATTGCTTAAGAGGAGGTATTTTGGTCTTTTTGTTTCTTTTGTTGGTTTTTTGATTGGCTCTTTTGAATGATATGTAGATATTGTTTATCTCTATGTCCCAGTTGATGGCTGATTTGTCTGAGTGTTAAACTTCCAGGAATTTTCTAGTGTTTTTGGACTTAGCTTGGTCTAGGACAGAGGTCTGCAAACTGTGGCTCTGGAGCCACATGTAGCTCTTTCGGCCCTCTGCTGCAGCTCCCTGTTGGCTGATCCCACCACTGACTGGCCCCTGCCCTCCCCTGCTCTCCCCTGCCCATCACTCCCCACCTGGCCTGAGAAGGTAAGGGTGATGGTGTGGGATGGAGACTCACTCCATATTCCAGAGCAGGAGGCAACTGGGTGGGAATAAGTAATGTGAGCTGGCCACGCCCACCCAGTCATATCGGTTGTTAAATTATTGGCTCCCGGTGTTTTCTGTGGGAAGCGGGTCCAAATAGTTCTTTGAGGGTTTAAGTTTGCAGACCCCTGGTCTAGGATGCTCACAGTTTCCCAGTTGAAATTATGATTACGGTAACTCAGTTCATGTGTTGTGTGATTAGGGAGTTTTTATCCTGCCTTCTAAACTGCTGGTTGGTATTCATGGATGCCCTCTGCTAGAGTTCTTCTGCCTGTTTGTCCTACATAATGGTTGTTACAGTACAGTACTTACATTATATATTGTACCAGACTCCTATTTCCCTTCTGAGGACCCTGGGTCTTTTGGGTTACTTAAGAAGTTTTGGAGGACTTTAGTTGCTTGGTGTGCTACAGTGATCCCATGTGGTTATTACAGATCGTTGGTTGTTTCTGAAATGATTTTGATATGTGGTAATGTTATCCTTTTCATAGCTGGTGTTATTTGTGTTGTAGTGGATTAAGTGGTCATGCATTTTTTGATAAAGTAGTGCGGGTGTCCATTTTATTGGAAGGTGTTATATAGATATTTTATTTGCTTTTCGTGATGTTCAGGGCTGCTGCAATGTGTTTGAGCTCGTTTAGTGTTCTTTCAGAACTTCTCTTGTGGGCGATCGTCTCTGTGTTCAGCAAATTGATAAACATTTACATTCTTTTTATATTGGTAAAACACTAGTGCTGCATTCTCTTTGAAGAGAATGAGGCTAAAGTTCATCATGATTTTTTTTTTATTCTATTGTATCATGCATTTTTTAATTTGGTTAACTTATTAAAACCTCAAAAAGCCTAAGGTGCAGTTCATGTCCTTGGCAGTAGGGTACTTACCGGTAGTTGATAGCTTGTACTTGTGAATCAGGCAGCAACAAGCCAGTATGTACCGCAGTTTTCTCTATAGGAAAGGAGTTTGAGAAATCCTTTGCCTTCTTTTTTAAGGCACTTAATTTGGAAAATTCTCTTTATTTTGAAAAAATGAAGCTTGATACAGATGAAAACTTGTGTCTGTTGATGAAAAGTAAACAAACTTGCTTCTTAGGAAGCCGAAAGAAATGCAGCTGAGAAAAATGCTAAAATTAATGAAATGATATAGTCAGCATCTTAATTAAACTGGCAATCTTTGTACACTATTCCAGTTACTAAAGCAAATATGCTTAACATAAATTTCTGGTTTTAAAAAGTGCAATTTAAAGGAACCAGAGTGTGGGGAATGTTGTTCAGAATTTCCATTACATTCTGCCTCCTATGCCCATAACTGTTACAGCTGCTTACTGAGTTGTGTTCTAAATCAAATGCCAGATGTCATACATATAACCTTCCAACTCATCACTCACCTAGCTGCATTTTCTGCCACTGCTTCCTTCTGCTTTCATATCTTTTCTTATATTTTCTGGAATGAAAACAATGCCATTGTGAACCAAGTGCTCAGTATTCAGACCGTCCATATAACAGTAGTTAAATTTGGACATCAGTATTTTAGAGAGCAGTTCTAAGAGTTCTGTGAAAATACTGTTTTCAAAATAACTTTGAAAAAATAAATAAATAAATATAATAATAATAATAATAATAATAATAATAATAATAATAATAATAATAATAATAATAATAATAATAATAATAATAATATCTGTCCCGTGCATGCCTTAAAAGATGTAGCCTCTATCTTCAAAAAAGATTCCTTACCGATGCTCTTATTTAAATGGGATAATAAGGCAAGGACCATCATACATTGATGGAGTCCAGGACCCATCAGATCAACATAGCAAATGGTCAGGAACAATATGACTTGCAAAGTATGACTCTGTTAGGATTTCTAGCTATAAGAATTAGTGATTTCAATATATTTTGTACCTCCCTTCTGTCCTTTTTCTCCTTCCCCCAATGAAAAATATTAATGTTTTTCTGTCAGTACCATTTGCCTAGTTTGTTGTTGGAAGCTTGGGTTTATACAGTTAACTGTGCTCCTCAATCATCAGTAAGGAAAAACAACATTTTTATTGGCAAGCCATATCCATTATTTAAAATCACTTCCTTTTCCCTCTTGGCAGAGACTTATTTTTGGGTAATAAAAGTAAATGAATTTGACAGGGAGTCCACAGGCAGACTGAACAAGTACAAAAATAGATAATTGGTGAAGCTTTCTGGAAAAAAAGAAGAGTGCTATTTAGCTCAGCATATGCAATCCACAAGTCACAATTAGGCAGCATGGCGGCAGTGCAACTGTGATTTTAATTGCACAGCGATGGGATGTTGTAAGAAATCAAGGACAGATTATCCAGTAATAGATGAAGGCCATGTGCTATAAGATAAATAGTTGGGCGCCAGTAACACAACAGCAATTTAGAAATAAAGCTTATTGTTATCAAATTGATTGATTGATTGTTGTTGCTGAAAACTGAAGTGGAAATGTTGGATGCTGGAAACAACTTTTAAATGGAATGTAACACAGAGCTGGATCATGTTGGTTGATTTGAACCCAAATCATTAAGACCAATGGAGGGAGATTTCTGGCCTCTGGAACTAGATTTCATTTTAGGAGCTGTGGCATACTCTTGAGTATGCTGACAATTGGATGCTCTCTAGGTAAAATATATTAGTCATGCTAGTGATAAAAATGCATTATATACTTTTCTTGCTTCATTCTGAAAGAATTAGATGACAGCACTATCTGGACATTCCCACACCCAGTTGCCAATTCTAGGGATGAAGTGAGACTGTATGTACCAGTATTTATTTGTGCATTTAATTAATTTGTATGCTACCTTAATCACAAAGGGAACTCTAGGTATGTATTATGTACTAGTATTAAAACATAAGAATAAACACTGGAAATTAATAGCAAATTGAGGAAGAATGAAACAAACTGAACAACAGTTTGACACAATTCAGTTTAATAGCAAGAAATAGATCGTAATCAATCCTGCTCTCCAAAGTCAGTTGGAAAAACCTGATCTTTAAAGATTTGCAGAAGTAGTGAGTTTTAGAGGAGTGTTGCTGCATAGAGCAGATACAGATACAGAGAAAAGGTCTGTTTCCTTGGACTTGCAAGAAGGCATTGCTTTATGAGATTTGGAGAAAGCCAACAGTGCCAGATAGAAAGAATACGAAAGTGGTACTCCCATAAATATTTGGATCCTAAACTGTGAAGGGTTTTAGAGGTGATAATCAATGTATTGTATTTATTAATTAAATGTATATGCAGCCCATCTCATCTAGAGGTGACTCTAGGAGGCTTATACCAAGCAAAGGCAACAAGATAAAACATTAATTTATTGAAATAATAAATATTAAAAATAGATTTTAAAATAATAAAAATGGCAAGGAAGGGAGCATAATACACATGGAGGTGAATCTTGCTGCATACCAAGCCCCATTGGTAACCAGTGCAGCTCACAAAGTAGAGGTGTTACTTGGACAAAATAAGAACAAGATGGCCACAGGGAGTCGAAAATCAAGGAAGATCCCAAATTATGCACCAGTTTCACATGGGATACTACAACTCCAGTTTTCAATTATTTACTATCCCAGACATATTAATCCCTGAACATTCATGTTTTCTCCCTTGCTGGTTTGCATTGGATGTTTTTTGTGACTACTGCTAAAACACTAAACATGTCTTACAAAAATGTCTGATTTCTAATGCTGAGTGCATTCCTTAATGTAAAACACAGCACAATTTAAACTATACAAGACGTTGCACTGTGGGGTGATCCTTCACTGATTCCAGGTCAGCCTCACGGGCCAGATCTGCCCTAGAGGGTTGTTTTTATATAAAAACTGGCTTACACAATAACGCAGAATAGTGTTATCTGACAGAAGGGCTTACTTTTCAGGAAATATGCTTATTACACTTTCAGTGCAGATGTATAAAATAGTGTATTGGCTGCTATCTAGTATATGAATGATTTGGGGAGATTAATTACTTATTTAGCTATGTAAATATTTGGACAAAGAATGTAAGAGTGTTTCAAGCAATTGCAAGAAACTGACGTGTTTTCCAGGGGGAAAAAAGTCCTATGCAAATAAGCATGATGAAAATTAGCATATTCACTCCAGTATTCTTAATCTACACAACTGTTTAGGCTCTATTACTTAATATGAAGAAAGATATAAACCTAACATATATTATGAGATCTGAATGCTGCAATTAAAGAAAATAAAATTGATGTGTGGAGAAATGTTGAGCAGCAGGCAATATAATTACAATGCACTTGTAACGTACACTTCTTTTTACAGCAATAACCTGAAAGATAAATATACAACTTGGAATCTGCCAAACTTTACTGAACTAGAAATTTTCATGGCCTACATATCTGGCTAGAAAATGAATTATCAATTCAAAAATGTATATTTTATTTTATTTATTTTAATCAAATTTATATTGTGAGTTTATTACATTCTAAGGATTCAGCAGTGTGATTTGCATGTTTCATATATTTTATTTATTTGTTTCAATATAGTTTTGCTGTTAGAATAAAGTGTATGTATATGTAGATAAATATTCCTTTTAGTTATGTACATAAATAATAGGGAAAAGAAGAAGTTGAATGTTCACTTCTCCATCCAACTTGCTTCAATATTATTTTTTGCCCTAGATACTCCTATTAGCAGTGATTATAATTAAAGAAGTAGCTTTATTTCTTTAGCAGTCATTCAGTAAATAAATGTTATTGCCTGTTTTTAAGAATATTTTCTCAAGTTTGAGCAAATCAAGTGAAGCTTTCTCATTATTGGAGTAACCATGGAAGAGCGTGTTTACAGGTGAAATAATAGCATTTCCTTTGCCAGGTTTTTAAATGTAAATAATTTTATACATGTTTTGTTACTAATTTTATTCTGTATTTTTGAATTCTCATATTGCTAAGAAATACAGCCTTTACCCAAGCAGCACGACTATAGAGCAATTGGTTTCTTTAATAATATATTTGGTATTATGTAGCTATATCTTTCTTCTTGTGTTATATTAAAACTTAATGCAGGAATTAGAATTCAAAACTAATGTTTGACTTCCTATATTTTTTGTTTCAGGATAAATTTTAGGGCATGGGTTGTTTCTCAAAGAACTGTGATAGTGGACCCATAGGATATATTTCTATATTTATCTTTTTGTTTATTATTGCAGAAAGCATTGACAGGGCTAGATGATCTCCGGCAAGTGAAGGCCCTTGAAATGCGTGTAAACACCAGAGAGAATAGTCTGGGAAATTTTGGTGAGAGAAAATTTTATTCTGCCTCAGATTATTCAAAAGCATATTAGATGTGTTTGTCACCTAGAGTAGTAGTAGTAGTAGTAGTAGTAGTAATAGTAATAATAATAATAATAATAATAATAATAATAATAATAATAATAATAATAATAATAATAAAGGATTATGAATAAATTTAAAAACTAACATGTGAGAATCATAAATGAACCAATAGTTGCATTTAATGTTGCCTTTGGAAAATTCACTAAATTGATTTTATGTCTGAAGCTGTTGGCTTATCTGGGTTAAAAACAAACATAATGATAGAAAGTGAAATTTCTAGAAATAAAGAAACAATACACCTATCAAGTAGGGGAAAATATTTGAAATCTGTTTTATAAATTCATTTTTTTTAGAACTGGCCCAATGGAACATTTTCCCCTAGTACTGGTTGTGTCCTAGAAAGGACTCCTGTAATTCTTTCATAAATGTAAATTACAATGACAATAATAAGGAAATGCTTGTAGAAAAGCACAATCCACTGCAGTTCTGTGAAGAAGCATTCTCCTTTCAGATTTTGTGAATTCTTACATTTTTGCCACAGAATGTTTCACAGCTTCATTTTAAAGACCTTTTTAAACTAAATTGTATAACAAAAATGATACAATATAGAGCTTTTAGTTACCGCTTGGTTTATTTTTTTGTAAAAAAAATGTAATTTATTTTATGTATTTTATTTTATGCCCATTTTCCACCCGTTCCAGGCGGCGGGGATCAGAAGGGGTGGAAAATGGGGCACGCAGAGGCTGAAAATGGGGCGTGCGGAGGCAGTAATAGGCAATGGCAATCCTTGCAGCCTGAAACAGCTGATCATCGGAAGTGCTGATCCTACCAACAATCAGCTGTTTGTGTTAATCAGGCTGTGCTGAAGCTTAAACAGACTGTTTGTTGCAAGCCAAATTGCTGAAGGGTGGGGGCCGGTGGGTGAGTGTGGCTTCAGCAACACACAGACATTTCCAGCCACTTTTGGGGGTGGAAAAAGTCTGAGAAATACAGTAGTTGGCAAGAAAATCCTGAACAAATTTCTCTATAAAATAAGCCAGAAGTGAGCATTAAAATTAGATATTCTGTCAGATTACTGATTCAGCTAGCTGCTCCTGTCCATACTTTCAGGTAGATTATAAGCTTTCTGACAGATTGAAAGCAACAGGTGAAGCTAGAGAAGATCACATCGAATACCCAAACAATTAGCACAGGCATACCTGAGGCGCTCTCTCCATTACTCTTTTCTGTCTATACCAATAACTGCATCTCTAAGGATCCATCTGGTAAAGTTTGAAAATTTGCAGATGATACAACAATCATTGGTCTCATTCAAGACAGTGATGCCCTGTATAGATGCCCTGTGGTGCAGCCAGAACGATCTGTGGGGCAGCTAGAACAACAATGCTTAAAACTGTAGAGATAAGAATGGATTTTAGGAGGAGCTCTTCTATTTTACCACCTCTTGCTATATTCAACAGCACATTATCAACAGTAGAGTCCTTCAAGTTTTTGGATTCTATACTCTCCCAGGATTTGAAATGAACACCTAACATTAGAACCATCATTAAAAAGGCACAACAAAGAATGTTCTTCCTGTATCATTGAAATTCAAGGTGCTGGTGCTAACCTATAAAGCCCCGAATGGCTTGGGCCCGGAATATTTGAGGGGACACCTGCTGCCAGTATCATCTGCCCACCACCCGGTCCACTCACACAGGGAGGGTCTCCTTTGGGTGCCGCTGGTCTCAGAGTGCCTAGGAGGAGGGCATTCTCTGTTGGGGCGCCCGCCTTATGGAACCAATTGCCACTAGAACTCCAAACGGCCCCTGACCTCTGTTCCTTTCTCAAAGAGTTGAAAACCTGGCTTTTTACACTAGCCAGCCTGGATTGAGGGGGATGCAGTTTTCTTGAGAGAATACAATTTGAGGCAGTAAGAATGCCACAGAGATGACAGTGAGGGAGAAGTAGAAAGGAAAAGAAAGGTGGGAGTTGACTGTGAGTTAGAAGAGCAAAATTAGAAGGATGATGAAATTTCTGAAAAATCTATATTTTTTATTAAATGTTTACAGTCAGTTACTACTACTTTTCTGAAAATTCTAGAACATTCTATGGTAAAATGTTTAAAGATTCAGAGACTTTAAACCAATGAATTAATTTTTTTGTGTACATCACACTTTCTAGAAAAAAGTACTTTTGTTTTGGAAAAAGTTACTTTGATCATGGGAGAGGGCATTTCTCCAATCCCAGAGAAAAAATTAATTTTTTAAAAAAGTTAACTATAGATTCTTTCAACAATTATAATGCAGCATTAATGTAATATAATTCCCCGTTGCCACTTTTGGTGGATTTGGCATGGAATTACCATTAAAAAGAGGGCTATTAAACAATTTCAATGTTTAGAGAATACTTAATGAAACTACTGCTACTTATAAGCAATAATCCTCAAATATCTGTTCTCAGCATGGGATTCAAGGGATGTGCTGAGACAATTCCAAGCTAGCATGGCAGTTAGCCAAGTTGCATGTTTAAGAACTATTATGTCGACCTTCCTTCTCTTTAAATAAAATAGCACAACAGCATTTATACCTACAGATAGTCTTTGTTTAATGACTGGTCACTTAACAACCTTAGAGCAGAGTTTTAAGCTATATTGAACCATAGTGGTGTAATGCATTGCTGCAGACTAACTCACTTCTCACTCCAGGAGTTCAATCCTGACCAGCTCAAAGTTGACTCAGCCTTCCATCTTTCCGAGGTCGGTAAAATGAGGACCCAGTTTGTTGAGGACAATATGCTGACTCTCTAGACCATTTAGAGAGGTTTATAAAGCACTATGAAATGGTATATAAGGCTAAGTGCTATTGCTAAAAAAAACTACTTATGACCCGACTTTCAGAGTTATGACTGCCGCAGACACTTCCCATGGTCATATGATCCATTTTGGGCAGTTGGTGGCTGACTCACATTTATGATCAGTTATGACCACTGTCCTCATATAAATACAATGTGACTTTTTGTCATTTTCCAGTGGAATAGAGCAAAAAAATCCACTCATCTGATATGCTGGATTTGCCTAAAAACCACATGGTTCATTTAATGACCATTAAGTGAATTGTCCATTGTTTAACAACCATGGTGACGTGCTTTACAATTATCCTAAAAAGAGTTGGAAAACAAGTTCAGTAATGGCAAAATGTTATATTTTATGTCAGTTAAAAGGTAAAGGTAAAGGTTCCCCTCACACATATGTGCTAGTTGTTCCCGACTCCAGGGGGCGGTGCTCATCTCCGTTTCCAAGCCGAAGAGCCAGCACTGTCCGAAGACGTCTC
>JANHFR010009678.1:195680-205698 GCA_032468015.1 Mimophis mahfalensis | reverse complement strand
CTGTTACCTTCCCACCAAAGGTGGTCCCTATTTTTCTACTTGCAGTTTTACATGCTTTCGAACTACTAGGTTGGCAGAAGCTGGGACAAGTAACGGGAGCTCACTCTATTATGCAGCACTCAGGATTCGAACCACTGAACTGCTGACCTTTCTGATCGACAAGGTCAGCGTCTTAGCCACTGAGCCACTGCATCCCACTTATGTCAGTTACTAGTGGCCTAAAATACAGTCAGACATAGAATGGATCATTTCTAGGCAACTTTGGTAAGAAATGTTTTTGTGAAAATATTAGACATCAGAGATCAGTCAAATGTCATGGTAAAGAAATGTACAAACTGTGAAATTAAAATAACTGAAATTTGATGTTTGAGAGGATTACAACATATATATATATATGCTTATATTTGTCTTTCCTTCCTGATCTTACAGGTTCTTACCTCCCTAATCTGAAACAACTAAAACTGAATGGAAGTATACTTACATCTGTGAGGTAAGAAATAATAACTCAGAAAGTTAAGTCAGAAATAATATTCACTTCTCTTACTACCTGTAGTATTTCTATTTCAGAGAGATTGACTACACAGTTTATCTTTTGTACATAAGAAAAACTTGATTAAGTCTGTTCTTAACTGTAGTGATTTAAGATTTCAATCTTAAACCTTGAACTATACAAACGCACTACATTATGTAGCTGGTTATATCCAGCCTACAAAAGCATAAATTATTATGTATAATTCTTGGACATTAATAATCAAATTACTCCTTCTATAGATTTAAAATACATTAAGAGTCCTTTGTTTTAATTTTTTCCTGCAGATAATCTTGCAGTATCTTAAAATTTACACATAATCTAGTGAGGTAAAATCCAGTAAATTCATTATTCCTATCATAGGGAAGATTAGATTTCTATACCTAAGTGGAGAAAGAATCCACTATAGTCAGAATAAACTGTAGTTTGTAAAGTAATATTCTTAATTTTCTTTCATTTGCAAAATTAATTGTCCTTCAGAATTTGTAATGTTTATCCAATATTGCATAGACAAAAAGCAGCACAATCTGGAGAAATGGCATGTGCGGGAAGAGATTAAGGGCTCATCCACATTTGACCCATGCCCAGATAGGCTGAACTTTTTGATCTCATGTTGTCTATGTTTAGTAGTTGACCCAAGTTATTTCTGGTGTAGCTGAGATTTAACAAGAAATGTATCACAAGTTTCTAGTAGAAGTGCTACAGCTTTGTGAAGCTTGCAAGGATATTATTTCCATTTTTTCCTAAATCTGTCTTTGGGATTTCTTTCCCTGAAGGATTTAAGCTTTGTGTAATGACTTTTTCTGTGTTTTAATAAAGCTGAGATGCGGCTCCTTGCTGATTTTACAGAACTCTCTCCCATTATCAATGCTCAGGTGTTTTAAACTCCAAACACAGAACATTGATTAGGAGTAAGATATTGGTTGAAGGCCTTTTTATCCACCTCCTGTTGGTCTTCTAAAGGATGCATTATTTGCCTCTTGTGTCATTCTCTGCTTTAAGACATTAGTGATAGGATAACCACAGATGAGTCCAAAATTTGGATGAAGAGATTGCTTATAAATTTGTAGATGACACAAAATTGGGTGGAATTGCTCATTTTCTAGAGCAGTAGAAATAAAATTCAAAATGCTCTTGATAGGTTTAGAGAAATGGATTCCAAACACAATGAAATTTAACAAAGGCAAAGAATTCTTCATTTAGAAATCAGTTGTCAAATGCACAGAAATAGAATTAAGAACATTAGCTTTGCAATAGTACTTGTGAAATACATCTTGGAATAGTACTGGTAGTTGATTTCAAAATGAGTATGAGTCAGCAATATTATGTGCTGCAAAAGTGCAAAATATATTTTTAGACCATATTAACAGAAATTTAGCTTCTAAACCAAACGTAGTTGGGTCCTAAATTGAATACTGGGTCCAGTTTTGGATATCACATTTTAACAAAGATTCAGGGAAACTAGTATAGGTTTGGAGAACGATAGTGAAAATGATTGGGGATATTACATACTACAAAGAGGGACTGGGGAAATTAGGAATATATAACTCTGAGTTATATATTCCAAGGATGGATATGATAATATTTCCCTTCAAATAAAAGATGATATACAGAGAGAGAGGTCAAAACCCATTCTGTTTTTCCAGAGTTCAGCAATTGTTAAATGTTGGGATTCCAAATAAATGTTAGAGTTTTATGTTTTATAAAACACCCCTGCTTTAGTTATGAATTGAGTAAAAGATTCCATTATAAATAAAATCCATGTCCAGTGGAGCTTCAGTTCACAAACAATTCTGTTCGCAACCGGATTGGTTCACAACCAATATATCAGCTAAATGTTCGACTCAGTTCACAACCAAACTTCCTGAGGACGAAGAAATCACAAGAGAGAAAACACCTGAAGGAAGGCGTCTTTCCATCACGGAGGCGGACTCTCCTGAAAAACAGCAACCTCTCTCACACTCAGAATCGACCAACGGAATAGTTTTTTCTGTTGTTCATGGTTTTCTCAGTGTTTGTATGAAAAGATTTTACTGTGCGTTCTGTGGCATATTTAATTACAGTACTGTATTTGTGTGCTTCAAAATCTTTTAAAAACCAATAGAGTTCACAGGGGTCTGGAACAGATCGATCGTATTTCCATACAACCCAATGGGAAAATTTGTTTCAGTTCACAACCAACTCAGTTCACAACCAAAGTTATGGAACCAATTGTCGTGAACTGAGGTTCCACTGCAATATTTACTACATACATACCGGTATATAGTAAAAACGATGTATTGTCATTGCAACCAATTTCCTGAAGTAATCAACTTTTATGTTCCAGATTTATTACTCTGAATAGACATAAAAGTAAAGTCTGAATAGACATAAAAGTAAAGGCTTGACTTCTAATGGCTAAGGATGTATGTCTGTGTTATTTTCTTGGCAACAGTATTGACATGGTTTTACAGTACCTTCTTCTGAAAGTTCTTTCTGCTTCACTGTGTAGACTACTACTCTGTAAACTAGTTTAAAAATACTTTCAGGCTACAAAAATAACCACACAGGAAAGTATAACCCTAACTGTCTCTGTCATAAACAGCTCTGCCCTGTACTTGCTTACTTGGAGGTGAAGTTCATTGAGATTATTGCAAGCTTATATCTGCCTTTATTGCTAGAAAGGTTGCTCATCTTAACCCATGTCTTGCTAAGGGATTTTTTATTTTTTATTTTTTGTATTGGTGCTGGGCGTTAACAATAATTCTAATGATATTGATACTTCCTAAAAAGCTGATGGTATTTTAAAAAAATTCTGGGAGTTTTTAATTTAGTACAAAATTTGATACAGTATGCGCAAAGCACCATGTCAAATTTTTTAAAAAACTGGGTAAAAAAATAAAGATTTGATGCCCATCCCAAGAAGATCAAGACCAAGCAAAATATCTGATACCACAGTTTATTAATTGATTAAATATAGTTAATTTGTACAGCCACTACCATTATAATTTATACATATCAAGCTGAGCCCTCCCATACTGTTAGACCATCTAGAGTTCTGCTCTTCTCAAGTTTCCAGAGTAATCTATACTTGCCTCAAATGGCTTGATCTGGAAAATACCTGAACTTGATGAGAATGACTTTTGCTTTATGATGTGCTAATCTTGGGGTGAACATGCCAAGGGAGGAAGTTCTCCTCCAAGAAACTATTCCCGTGTATGAAGGGGACAAAGTTCCAAATATGGAATTTGCATCAATAATCTTCTGGAGTTCTCTAATTTGTCAAACCGATTTCCTGCTGTGTAGATTTAAAGTTACGCTGCCATTTTTTTCTTTCCACAAATGGGAAGCTTGTGTTTTGACATCAAAGTAAGAAATTTCCTGGTATCTATCCTTTGCCTCTAATGAAATTATTTCCCATTTTTCCAAATAAGGATTTTACTAAATAATTATTGTTCTTTTCAACATGTCATTTCATACATTGGTTTTCTCTTTTGTTTTAAATCAATTCACCAATTCTGAGAAGGATATGTGGTATATTAAAAATTGGTACATGCAAGGATAGATTTTGTAATATATACATACTAGCACAGTCTGTCCTGGCAAGCTGTTGACAATTGAGCTACAGTTGTTTTCAGAATGTAGTTCTAAATATAAAAGAAGTCTCATTGGTACTTCTGAATCATTGGTACTTCATTTGTATCATCTGTGAGTGCAGTTGTTGTTAGTGGAAGCAATAAATATAAAGCATATAGAATGTTAACTAATATTAAGTTTATTTTTGAAAATACAGAATCATGATCGACAATCTTTTAACCGTGGTTTCATTTAAGTTTAACTTAATTTGAATTGCAAAAACCCAACTGGTAAGGGGATGATGTAACTAAGATAGAATTGTGCAATAGGGACTAGTAATGCATTATAACAATAAGGTATTATAGTATTTGTTATATAGGTGAACCTCAACTTAAGATAACAATTGGGACTGAAATTTCCATCACTAAGCAATGCAGTCACATGATCACATCAACCAGTCCTAGCATTGCCGTCTTTATGAATGCAGTTAGTTGTTAACCAAGGGCCCACTACAATCCAAGCCATTCCAGCCTTGGTCTTTCCCAGCCCTGTGCTTCAGTAGGGTAAGTGACTGCCTCCAACTCCTACCCCCAAATTCTGATCACATGAGTGCAGGGGTACCTTTGCGGCCATATCCTCAGGCACAGGTTGTAAGTCCATTCATTTATCCCCATCATAACTTTGTATGGTTGCTGGATGAGCGGTCATAAGTTGAAGGCTACTTATAATGAATTCATTAAAATGAAAATTGGGATCTATGAACAGCTTAAATGTATTCATCCCAAACTGATTGTTGAAGGGCTAATGGCTCTTTCATCTTGTAATATTGAAATGTTCATTTGTTCCTTATTTGTTACATTTTACATAATTGTCTCTTTGCCAGTGCCCTTTTATTTCTGCATAATTGTTGTGATTCATCAGTTTCAATGTCTAAGGTCAGCTGAAACCAATCCCAATGCACAGTTCAAACTAAGTAAAACTTTCCCAATAGGGACGCTCCAGATGTTGCATTACCCAAACTAGTTAACATCATCAACAACTAAGCTCAGAAAACCCCAAAGACCCCTCATGTCAATCCTGAGATACAAATACTCCACTAAAGCACTCCATGTTTTTTTCTTCTTCAACCCTTTCTTTTTAGATCTTTTTTTTTAAAGTATTCCAAGTTTTGTCCCAGCTGATAAAAACTGAAATGAGTTTTCTCTTTCTTTTTCTGATGTTAAACAATATCTTTTCATTCACTTCTAAAGATGAAGCTTTGATAGTGAATCCTGGCATTTGTTCTCTTAAGGGACCTTGGAACAGCACTGCCTCGTCTTCAAGTCCTATGGATGGCTCGCTGTGGGCTCCCAGATTTAGATGGGATCTCTTCCTGCTGCTCTTTGAAGGTAGGAGTGTCAAAGACTTAATACATTGTTTTGCTTGACTTGTTTACATAATGCACAGCCCTGACTACTTCGAAGGAAATTAGATAACAAATCCATGTTAATCAACAGTAGTCACCAGTTTAAGACCAAGTTCCATTCCCAAAGTCCATCCTTAACTCGGATTTGTGTGTTTAAGCCAGAACACAATAATTGGATAATGCTGCATAAGTAGTATTATGTAATGAACTTGAACCTTTGTGTGTTTAACTTGAATTTTGCTACAGGAGGCTCCATTCTTTACTATGGGCCATCTTATGAGGGTATTCTTAACCCAGGGATTTGGTGTACTTTTAAAAAAAAATGTTATTGTATTTTTTTAAATGTATACATCTACGGTAAGTAAAATCTGATTCATAAAATGCTGCCTTGTCCAAATGGCATTTCATTTTTTTTAAAGTATTATAAATGAATGATAGGGCACAAGGTTGACTTAGCCTTCCATCCTTATGAAGTCGGTAAAATGGGGACCCAGACTGTTGGGGCAATATGCTGACATTGTAAGCTACCGGAGGGAACTGTAAAACACTGTGGGGCAGTCTGTAAGTCTAAGTACTGATGATGATGGTGATGATAATGATGATGATATCCATTAAGTCATGTCTGACTCTCGGCAATTCTATAAGCCATAATAGAACTTAGAATTTGTTAATTCAGTAGTCAAGTCACAATAAACTGAATGTGTAAAAAAAAAAAATACTGTGGTTTATTCTATGAATCAAAAATTGCTTCAACTTGATTTCTCTTTCTAGAAGATTTATTTTAAAAACAGGCAACTTTGCTCATGGTTTCTGCTTTATTATTAACAAACCAGAAATACAGTCTCATTTTCTTAATAAACCAAAATTTTAAACCATGGTTTGTTTTTTATCTTCTAAATTTTGCAATACTGGGCACAGGCCATAGTTCCTATTTTTCCTATTATTTATTGCATATTATTAAAGAAATCATGGCAAATTGCAGATTTTATGTTAATTAGCTATCTACTGTATGCTAGGAATACAAGCCTATGACAACAATCAAGGAAATGAAGTTCACGCTGCTTATCTATAAGAAAGTCTGTGAGACTTCCTTTTACTGTTATGTCTTGATTGTTTATGACTTATTATTTTTATTTAATATATCACAATTCACCTTAATATTGAAAGAGTCTTTCAATTTACTTTAGGAACTCTACATAGCCTACAACAATATTGGTGACCTAAGTCAGATTAGCCTGCTGGAGAACCTCGAAATCCTAGATTTAGAAGGAAACAACATTGAAGATCTTAGTCAGATTCAGTACTTGCGGCTCTGTCCTAAGCTGACCAACCTTACAATAGAGGGAAATCTTATTTGCTTGAAGCCAAGCCCACAATCTTCAGAGGTGTGTGTTAATACGCCACATGTAATCTAATATATATCTTGTTGGTTTATCTCAATGCAGTCATGAATTAAAGCTGTGGTTTAATGTAGCAAAGTTATATTTGTGCATTTTGCCTTGGAGGAACTGTTTCCCAATCTGGATGAATAGGTAAGTGGCATACTATAATTCTAATATAGAGAAGAAGACGTGTACTTCAAATCATTAATCTTGGGAAATCTACAGCACTTTATTCAGCATTCTGAAAACAGAACACTGTGCTGTAACAGCATAGTTGCTAGGCAAAACCTTAGTGAAATCAGTACAGTGCAGTACAGTACAGTGAAATCAGTACAGGTTGTGGTTGGTATGATTATATTTTGAAACAGCAAAGAGAGATATGTGAACTAAAAATTACCCTTTAAAAAACAATTTTCTTCATTTCTCTGACTGAAGTTCTTTTGTGGCCTTGCAAAAGACTCCTAGAATTCTCAAGAGTTTGCAATGCCTTGGGGAGACTGCCATGCCTGAAGCAAAGCAGAATGTATTTTTGCATGCAGAGTATGGGATGCAATCAAGCAGAACAAACAGAAGTATAATAAAAAGATGATGACGAGTTTTGGTCGAGGGTTCTCATTTGAAGCTGGGTTGAGGTTATATCTTGCATTCAGGGCAATCTTCCTAAATCACTTCGCTACTCAATTTTTTTTTTGTATTAATCATTGCTCTTAAAAGCCAAATGGCAGTTGCAGCCAGAATTCTCTTTCATCAATTTCGGTGGGTCTGCTAGATGTGCCTGATGATTGTCAATTCTTTCCCAGGGAGAACTGCTATTCCTTCCAGATGAATAGGCAAGCGGCACATTACAAATGCAATGTAGATAAGATTACTTTTTTAAAAATATCCAGTTAGATTTATTAAAATAGATGCTATTGGGGTGGCTTTTGATGACTATTTAGAAACTCAGAATTAAGGTGTTTTTTTTTTTTGCTCTATTGTACTAAACTCCCTGTAAAAATTAAAACAGTAGTAAAAAACAATAATAAACATGGTAAACTTCAGCATATTTGTATAAAGCTTATAATTGTAATGTTATTTCATTTGAATAATGGTCCTAGTTAATTGCATGTTATTACCCTAACATCTCTAAATTGCCTGAGATTAAGTATTAGGATCTTCCATGTTAGCCTACTATCTTTTCAAATCAATAACACAAGGCCCAGTATTTTCATGTGTGTTTCATGTCTTTATATATGTGTGTTTCTGTATTTATGTCTTTTGAAGAAATTGCTAATAGATAAAAATTGTGTCTGACAATCATAATGAAATATCTTCCCTTATGAAAGCATTGTGTTAAACTTATACACACAGAGAGAAAGACGCATTATACATTATTGTTGAGTTGCTTTGGGGGTTTTCTTCTTTTTTGTTTTTGTTTTTGTTCTTTTGGTGTTGTTAAATAAAACTACTCCTTTCCCCATTCATATATTTATATTCACTATAAAATAAACAATCCGGGTTCATTTTCTATCTTTCTTATGTGTAACAAATATTTCCAGCCAATTTAATGTCTGGTTTATGAGTTCTGCATACCTGTCAAGTTTAAATTCTAAAAATACGGGAATTTTTAAAAAATCCAGAGCCACGCCCCTTAATTTGCATAACCCAACCTTGCCAGTGATCCTCTGCTGAAAATTCAGTTTGTTCTGAATTTTTAAAGCATATATTCGAAACTTTGAGCTATAAAAGAGACACAGCTTGTTTTGTGTTAATACAAACTAGATCTTTAAAAAAATGAACAATTATGTATGTGGTCACCATATCTTTAAATACTGTACTCCATCAAGAGAACACTAAGCTTGTGCTTGGCAGTACATATTAGTTGAAACGTGGGAGGGTTAGAACCAACTTTGAATTCTCTTCTTTGCTGTAGGAAAGCTTCTGCGTGTCCAAGGCTCCCAAACACAGGTGGAGCCTTCCTTCCCTCCCTTTCTCACCATAGAGTCTAGACTCAGAGAGACAGGAAACAAGCAATTTGGAGGACTCTGAGCCAGAGCAGCAGACTCAGAGAGCTATACAAATTCGGGAAATTGTAAGAAAATATGGGACAGCGGGAAGTAAATAAAAATCCAGTATTTTCCCACCCAATTCAGGACACTTGACAGCCCTGGTTCTGTATTTTAGAAAGATTAATAGTTGAAATTGTTTACTGGATTTTGAGTTGGGCTTTTATCCAGTGGTGGGATTCAATTTTTTTTACTACCAGTTCTGTGGGCGTGGCTTAGTGGCCATGGCTATGCTGTTGACCAATCAGAGGTGGTATTTGCCGATGTCAACCAATCAGAGCCGGTTCTCCGAACCAGTCAAAATTATCGCTACCAGTTCTCTGGAACCTGTCAGAACTGGCTGAATACCACCTCTGCTTTTATCCATTTTAGTTAGTATTGTTTTTCTTATCTTAGAAAACTTTATTCCTCATCTAGTATCTTCCAAATGTTTGGAATTACAAATTCCACGTAAGAGCATAGAATTGAAAGGTACCTTAGATGCCATCTAATCTAACCCCTACTCAAAGCATGACTTAACTAAAGCATTTTTGACCACTGACTTGAAATAAAAAAAGTTTTAGTTGAAATCATCAGAAAATACTACATGACAGCAGGCATTTTTAGGCATTGTAAAATTAAGGAACCTCAAAGGTCTAGTCCAGGCTAATTGAGGAAATCTCCATCACTGCCCTTACTCAGCTTCTATTTGGACACTTCTAAAGAAAGGGAGTCTGTCATCTTTTATTTATGTTCCAGTATTTTAATTAAGATCTCTCTTTTAATTTGAAATGTTTGTTTTATGTCCTTCTGCCTGAAACAGGAATACAGTGTACTTTGCTTAAGGAGCTAGATGTGATTCTCACAAAGAGAACTTGCTTCTATAGCTTCACCCCCCTCAGGAGAACTGTCACTCTTTGGCCATTCTCACCTTCACACATTTTACATTTTTGTAGAGTTAGTCCCTCAGAAAGCTAGAAGTATCTTGATGAATGAATAACGATAACCTTGCCACTTCTGGCTTTTGCTAGAAAGCTGAATAGCAGCTGTAGGGACCAGAAACTATCAAGAAGAAAGAAAGAAAGAAAGAAAGAAAGAAAGAAAGAAAGAAAGAAAGAAAGAA
>JANHFR010009678.1:139018-159845 GCA_032468015.1 Mimophis mahfalensis | reverse complement strand
AAATAGGGACCACCTTTGGTGGGAAGGTAACAGTGTTCCATGCACCTTTGGCATTTAGTCATGCCAGCCACATGACCTCAGAGGTGTCTTCAGACAGCGCTGGGTCTTCGGCTTTGAAGCGGAGATGAGCACCACCCCCAGGAGTCGGGAACGACTAGCACATATGTGCGAGGGGAACCATTACCTTTACCTTTACCTAGGGTTGAGAGAATATGACTGGTTCAGGGACACCTAGCTGATTTTGTGCCTGAAGCAAGACTAGAACTTATTGTCTCTGGGCTTTGGTCCTGATGCCTTAACTCATGGGTGGGCAATTCATTTTCCCAAGGGGCCATATGAGAAACTGGGACCATTGTGGAGGGCCACCTCTGCAACCCTGACCCCCTCCAAAACTGCCCCCTCTTCCTCCCACCACTGCCCCATCCCTTGACACCACCAAGCCACCACCAACAATGCCATAGGCAGACAGGAACAGGCGAAGGGTCAAATGTCCACTACACCAAACTGGTTCTCATTAAAGTCTTTGGGACATCTAGTTGCTGATGTTACCATAGAGGACAATAAACTCTGAAGCTGCAGAGACAGAATTATAGTAAAATCATGGAATATAAGAAGCATGAACATTGGAAAACTCAATATAGTGGAAGGTCAAATAAATACATTAGAAATTTACATCTTATGTATTAGCAGATTGAAATGGATTGAAAGTGGACTCTTGCAACCAAAAGAGCATACTGTTGCTACTCTCAGGACACAAAAAACAAGATGGTCTTCATAGTTAAGAAGGAGACTATATACTTGGGTATGTTGCAGCCAATGACCAAATATAAACTAGACTTTGCAACCCTTTAATAAATGTTTATCCAAATTTTGGCCCATCCACTTGTGCAGAAAGCAAGAAAAGTAATGAGTCATGAGTCATCTCTATCAGCTCGGTCATAAATCAAGGCCTATTGTATTCTGTTCAATCTTCTTTCTTTGGTATTGGTATAGATTAACCTCTTCCAATCTGTTGGTTATTGAGTCATTCTCCAGATTTGTTAGCATAGTTTGGTTAGAATTTTTACTGATTCTTCTTTTGTTGCTTTCTGTATAATTTTAGATATTCCATCAATTGCTCTAGCCTACTAACTTGGTAGTAACCGCTCTGCTGATGCAGCTTTATCTTCGAGTACAATTATTGGAAGTGAGTATAAGTAGACTGTATTTCCTAAAGAATCTTGGATGTTGACATTTTTGCCACTCCTTCATCTTGTTTGGTCTTCTTTGAATAAGTTACTATGAATTTGCCCTTTGGCATCCTTTTGCATACTATTTTGAGGCTATACCTGCCTTCTGAATTGGTAGATCTTTTGGAACAGCTCTCTGAAATTCTTCCTTTAGCTTCTTCCTGAGATCTTTGCCTTTCTTAGTTTCTCTTTTCTTCTTGGCAATTTCTACTGTTTCCCCCCCCCTGGTATCCAGTTAGTTTTCTTCTGTTCCTTTTTTTGCCAGCCTATTTTCTACCTTAACAGCCTCTTTGTTTTTATTCCTTCCTTTGGTTTCCTATTAATTGAGGCACAAATGACCAGCTCATATTTTAGACACATGAAAAAATGAGGTCTCTTGAAAAGTTTACTCCGGGGAAGAAGGAAGGAAAGAGAAAAAGAGAATAACAGCAAGATGGATGGTCTCAGTTAGACTGTAATGAGTGCACCATGGGTAATTGCAGGCCAGGTTGGAGACAGATCACCATGAAGATAAGAGATCATCATCATATATGCGGTCATTATGAGTCAATTCCTACTTGGTAGCACATCAGTATTTAATGAAAAGTAGAAGCAGGTGCAGTGGGATGCAGTGGCTCAGTGGCTAAGATGCTGAACTTGTTGTTTGGAAAGGTCAGCAGTTTAGTGGTTCGAATCCCAAGTGCTGCATAACAGAGTGAGCTCCCATTACTTGTCCCAGCTTCTGCCAACCTAGCAGTTCGAGAGCATGTAAAAATGCAAGTAGAAAAATAGGGACCTCCTTTGGTGGGAAGGGAACAGCATTCTGTGCACCTTCGGCATTTAGTCATGCGGCCACATGACCACAAAGACGTCTTCGGACAGCACTGGCTCTTCGGCTTTGAAACAGAAATGAGCACCGCCCCCTAGAGTTGGGAATGACTAGCACGTATGTGCGAGGGGGAACCTTTACCTTTACCTCTACCTTTAGAAGCAGGTGCTTCTGAAGTTTTTATTTCTGAACTGCACAAGCTGATCCTTGTTAAACTAATTTTCAGCATCCTGCAAGAATGCAGCAATTCTTAAACATTTTCATTGCAGACTGTGGAATGACTCAATGGCAGACAGGCCTCCTACTTTGTTGTGCCTGTTGCATGAATGTTAAGATGACACAGAAGAAAACCGAAAGGTACATTGACTAGGATAAATAGAAATAGTTATTTTGAACAGACAACCCTCGGGGAGATGGAATAAACCAGCCCAGACAAACTTTTAATATGGTGGAGTAGTGCTCTGCTTTCAGGTTTCTTTCACAACCCAAACTCTGATGTACCACTATTTATTTCTAAACATTTTGTTTGCTGTATGCTTTTTGGTGATTCTTCTGTAATGAAAAATCGGTTGTTTCTATGAGGGTTCAAGCAGAATATTTACATTCCTATAGAAAGCCTTGATAACAGTGTCCAGGTGTGAGCTTGTGCTGTGAATAATGTACCTTATTGTGTTTATTTGGAGGGGAGAGGGGAGGAAATGACATTTGTACTTAATATTATTTTCCCAATCCTGGATCTATCCAGCCTAAGGTTGTGGCCTGCATTTTCTTCTTCCTATCTTTGAACTGCAGCGTCTTTGTACTTTTCAGCAGAGTGGCCGTGTTCCTATGGATGCAATTCAAAACAGCATTTTTTAAAATCTTAACTGAGACAATCTGTAGCTATATATAGCTGTTTGCTTTATCTGCCTTGCAATTATGATGACACCTGTTTCAGGGAAAGAGACTCTTTTACTCTGAACAAAAAGGAGCTGCATTCAGAAAGATAAGCAGCCCCCAAATACAGAATGAGATTCACTTGGATGTGAGAGTTAACGCAAGAGGGTACATTGTAGAAGATGGAATGCTACTCAACTCACAATTTCAGTAGCTAAACAGATCTGATACTGAATTAAATGGGAATAGCAATCTTTTATATTAAATGATCATATGGCAGTGTTAAGGATTTGCAGAGTAACCCTTGAGTGGCAAGGGTGTGCATTTGGAAGTTTGAGAGTAGCTATGAATAAGCACAGTAACTCAGTAACCACACAGATACACTGAATTGTGAATTATGGTTTACTTTTCAGTAAAGCAAAGCGAAGTCCAATAACAGTCCAAGTTCATATACATATAAATCGTAGATAGCCAAAAAGATAGTCCAAGAATAATCCAATTAACAAGGTCTTCTTACTAGTACTCTTAAGTCATACACAATAACAGTTCTTCTGAGTTGCAAAGAGTAGCAAAGCCTTAGTAACCTTCACAGTTAACAACCACCCACCAAACAGAGAGATCAGAGAGCAAAGAGAAAAAACCAGGTTTCTAGCTCCCTCTTAAGGATATTGGCTAACAGAGCTAGCCAATCAGGAAACAGTATGAAGCAATACAAAAACTACAGCAGTCTTAAAGCAATATACTGTAACACATTTTGTACTACAAGCATATAATGGTGGTTTATATTTTTCCTTCCCAACAAGTTAGGCAATGGTCATATTCCTAACAGGCACCTTAAGGACTAACACTTTTACTGAAGATAGTACAGTATCTTCTTTAAGGAAGTCTTGAAGACTTAAAAATTCCTTCAGGCTCTTCATTAGGGAATATTGTAGTCTCCTTTTGGGAATACAGATAATCCTCAACTTACAACCATTCATTTAATGACTGTTCAAAGTTACAACAGCACTGAAGAAAAGTGAGTTATGACTTAGTTTTCATACTTACAAAACTATTGCCCATGGTCACATGATCAAAATTTGGGCACTTGGCAACTGGCATGTATTTATGACAGTTACACTGTCCAGGGTCCTGTGATCACCATTTGTAATTTTCCCAGCTGGCTTCTGACAAGCAAAATAAATGGGACTAAACAGATACTGTATAGTGTACAAAAATACTCACATCATGTAGAATATAGAAATAATCTAATATTAAGCTGAAGATACAATGTTGAATTACTTCACACAAATATGTCTGTGGAGATTTTCAATGATTCAGGTCATGGTTGTCCTAAAGGTGCTTTTCAGAAGGCAACGGGGCTTCAAACAAAATCTTTTCAATGAAAAAACCAAGAAAGTCCAGCTGCCTTTTTAAAAGCCCATTTGGGACAGATTCACACAAACACATCCACAAATCTGGGCCATTTCCCAGGATTGAGACAATGCAATGTTTTCATTTGTGCTTTTGCATTTCTGTGTTTTTCTTATCTTTTCTGTTGGATTTCCTGTTCGAAATAGTAACTTTTAACGAGTATGTTATTTGTTAATATGGCACTCTATATATAATACAATGTATTTAAGTGGGCTTCACTCAATACAATAGTCACAATAAGTTTATAACAAAGGATGTTAGTATTCTTAAATTAGAATATACAAAATAGAATAACAGTGTTTGAAGGGACATTGGAGGTCTTCTAATCCAACCCTCTGTCCATGGCAGAAGATTTTATACTATCCCAGACAAATGCCTATTCAGACTCTTCTTGAAAACCTCCAGTGATGGAATATTCACAACATGCGGAAGTAAGCTGTTCCACATATTAATTGTTATTACTACAGCAGAACCTCGGTTCACAACCACAATTCACTCCACAACTTTGGTTGTGAACCGAGTTGGTTGTAAACTGAAACAAATTTCCCCTTTGAGTTGTATGGAAATACGAATGATCCGTTCCAGACTCATATGAACTCTTATTGTCTTTTTAAGATTTTGAAGCACATAAATAGTTAAATATGCCACAGAACGCACCATAACTGTAAAAGTCTGCTCTTCCCACCCGCAGCTGATCAGCACCTATTGACAAGCAGCTGGAGCACCCAAAGCTGACTGGCACTGACTAAGAAGCAACAGATGGAACAGGAGGAGGAAGATGCTGGCTATGGATGCTGGCTATGGCTATTTTACAAACAAAATGGCACGGAAGGGGAAATCGCCACAGCTGTGTTTGGCTGCCAACTGAGGATTTGTTCATGAACTGAGTGAAATATTTAGCAGATTTTTTTGGTTGTGAACTGGTTTGGTTGCGAACAGAAGTGGTTGTGAACTGAGGTTCCACTGTATAAGGAAATTTCTCCTTAGTTCTAGTTTGGATCTCTGTTGAATCATCTTTTAGTTGTTGGTTCTTGTTCTGCCCTCCAGTGCTTTGGACAGTCAGGTATCTCTCTCTTCTCTGTGACAGCCCCTCAATGCTATCATATCTCCTTAGTCTTTCTCATCATTAGATTAGACATATATAATTTCCTTAATCATTCATCATATGGTTTAGACTCCAGACCCCTTATCATTTTTGTTGCTGTTCTCTGCACTCTTTCTAGGGTCTCAAAATTTTTTTTGTATTGCGGTGGTCTACTGGGACACCTAATGTCTCTTACAGTTGCTACCATTGAGCCAGATACTACCTGTTCTATATCTGTGCAGTTGGTTTTTCTTGCCTAAGTGTAGGACTTTGCTTTTCTCATCAGTGAATTGTGTTTTGTTGGATAGGGCCTAGTGTTCAAGTCTGTCAAGGTTCTTTTGAATCTTGAGTCTCTCGTCTTAAATATTCCCCCAGTTTGATGTCATCTGCAAATTTGATGCATTCTTCTTCTATCACCTCATCCAAATCATTTATGCAGATGTTGAAGAATACTGGGACTAAGATACAACCTTGAGGTACCCCATTCCATGCTTTCCTCCATGTAGAGGTAGTTCCATTGAGGACTACCCACTGAATATAGTTGGTCAGCTAGCTGCGAATCCATCTGGTGGTTGCACTGTCTATATCCTACATTGTTCTATCTTACCAAGAAGTAGGCTGTGGTTTACTTTGTCAAATGCTTTACTGATGTCTAGGTAAAGTATGTCCATAGCTTTCCTTTATCTACTAATTCAGTCACTTTGTCAAAGAAGGCAATAAGGTTTTTGTCTGACATGATCTGTTTTTGACACACCCATATTGGCTTCAATTAATTGTCTTGTTCCTTCCTAGATGCTCACAAATGCACTGCTTGATTATCTGCCCCTCGGGAGTTAGGCGGCATAGAAATGTGATTAATTAAATTAAATTTTCCAGGACCTTCCCAGGTATTGAGGCTGATTGGTCTGTAGTTTCCTGGATTCCCTTTTTACCCTTTTTGTAGTTTAGAACCACATCAGCTCTTTTCCAGCCCTCTGGTAGAACTTCCAGGAGCTCTGAAAGATTATATTCAGTGGATGAGAGATCATGTCTGTCAGCTCCCTTAGAACTCTGGGATTTAATCCATCTGTTCCTGGCAATTTGAACTCATCTAAAGTGGATGGCTGTTCTCTTGCCATTTTCTTGCCTATTTTAAGATTAAGTTTTATTGAATTTATATGCCGCCCTTCTCCCGAGGGACTCAGGATGGCGAACACAATAAAAACAAACACTACAAATATTAAAAAGCTATTAAATTTGTAAGTTCAATAAATTAACAAAGGCACCCAAATAAAATAATTTAAAACAACCCTCCCCCCCCCCTCAGTCCAGGCTGGCCATCCTAAACAACCACGTCTTCAGGTCGTGCTGGAAGGAATGGAGATCAGGCGACATCCGGATCTCGAGGGGCGTTTGATTCCAGAGGGTCAGAGAGCCCACAGAGAAAGCCCTCCTCCTGGGTGTCGCCAGCCGACACTGTCTGGCGGATGGCACCAAGAGGAGGCCAACTCTGTGAGCATGAACTGGGCAATGGGGGGCTGATGCTGGCAGAAGGTGCTCCCGCAAGTACCCTCAACTCACATTCTTGTTCTGCCTCTTATGATTCTGCTTTTGGTAGGCTGCACTATGGTTTCCTTTTGCGTGAAGGCAGATGCAAAGAATAAATTAAGCAGTTCTGCTTTCTCCATGCTAGTAAGTTACAGAAATATTAACAGTAATACAAAACAGCGAAGCAACAAATAGTTTTGGGATAACATGCCAAGTAAATTCATTATTGTACAAATGTTAATGGACCATGGATCGTTTCATCAGATGCAAGGTGAATGAGATAATACTTTGTACAATATTTGTGTTCTACTGTGCTGTAAAGATGAAGTTTAGGTGAGGTTGTTTATTCAGCATACTACATTCAGTAATGAGTGGTAGCAAATGTCATTCCTCCCAAGACTGTGTCCACCTGAGCTGTATAAGCCAACTAAATGCTTTCGAAACAAAACAAATCAGCTGTACTCTAAAGCAAGGCAATGCAATCTAGAGTCTCTCCAGTTTGTTTTGTAATCAGGGAGACAAAAAGCAAGCCCTCCATAAAATAATTGTTAGTAGGAGCTGCAAAAGCTCCAGCTTGTGAAGCTAAAAGCCAACATTCAATTGTCAGCACCTTTCCGCTGCTTTAATTAAATGTAATATAGATTTATATTTATACATGTACATGTAATTAGATTGCATTTCTCATTTAATATACATTCAGTTCATTAGATATTTATTTTTCTAACCACATGAAGAGATGATTATTGAGTAGCAAAACAACCAAGGCTAGATTACTAAATAATCATCCCTTCCATCCCATTGCTTTGCATCATAATGACCACTTGCTGTTCAGCCTCACACCTACTCATGCATGTATTATGGTGTTTTACTGCTGAGTAGTGAGGCAACAATGCCTTTTCTGTTTTCTTGATTCATTACCATATTCTTGTAACAATTAGTGATGGATTTAATAGGATACCATAGCTCCAATACCATTTCTAATTTTCTATTATTATTTGGAGTCTAGATAGCCTTTCCATTTGTTAGATTTGAGTACAACACTATTTTAATGGACCATAGTTTTGAAATCTAAATTTCAGTATAATTTGGACAGATCTTCCCAGTACAGGAGCATCTTTTCTACTGACTGGATCTCTAGCTCAAAGAGGAGGGAAAGCATTGAAAAATGGCATGGATTTACAGCATATCAATTTTTATCATATTTCTCTCAAGAAGTTGAGGATATTGATAATAACAGTCAATTCTGCCCTCAATGCAATTCAACTGAGAGCTAAAAGCTCTTCTTAGGATTATCTTCTGACCATTTTCTATTATAATGTTATAACTTAAATGTTTGTCACATTTAAAAGACTGAAGAATGTGAGTTGATTGCTGGGAGAAAATCCAAACTTCTCTTGACCATAAAGGTTATACTTTAAATTATTCTTTTTCCTTTGATAGGCCTATCTCTAAAATTTGGTGAAATATGGAATGCTTAATAATAGTCTTAATCACTTAAAAACCTATGGAAACAAAATACATAAAGACATCAAACACCTGCCCACCCCCCAAATATAACCTCAGACTAAGTTTGCTTCCTGGATGTAACCAGATCTACCTATATATATCCTTGGACAATGTGCAATTCATATCAATCTAAAGAGTAGCTACATGAGTTGACATTTAAGATATGGGTCCAGCTGATCTTGTTCAACAATTGATGATGTTGTCTCTTCACGTATCCAGTATTCACTGATTGCTCAACAGTGCTATTGATTATGTGTCATCAAGTTGTTGTCAACTCTCAGTGACCATATGGATACAAAGGGTCATAGCATACAGAACATGCCAAGAAAGTAGGAAGGAGTAATATCCAAATAAATCTGATGAGGATAACTGAAGACCTTCTGGTAATACATTTAAGTTTATCAGGATTTTTCTTTGAAGTAATTCTGCTGAGAGATGGAACATTACCTCAGACAAAGTTGGGAATTTGAGCCAAGTGTCGAAATCAAAAGGATTTGCCCAGCAAAGGATCTCAAGAGTTGAGGTACAGTGGCTGTTCTTTCTCTTATTACTAAACCTTTAACCATTTTAGAGGGCTAGTATAACCTCACCCAGCTCCTGGTTCTCTAGCCTTTACACTAGCACAGAAATTTTATTTTGTTTTTAAGTGATAGCTTGAGTCATTCCTAAAACTATGCTCCATTGTCCCTTGATGTTTGCTTATTGCGTGATTCTCTTACACTCCACACCTTTGCTCGTATGAGATAATTTATTCTCTTGTTATTTCATCTTAGACCACACATACAGGCAAATCAAGGAAAAAATTAACGTGACATAGTTTTTGATGGGTGGAATAAGACACCAGAATTTTGTCAAGTCAGGAGAATGTATAATAGCTTTTTGGTTGTTTTATGTGGCAGTTGACTGTTTATGAATGCAAGGGTAGCCTGATGGCTTAGAAATGCAAAGGGACAGCAACCACACTATTGTCAATGCAAACTAATTAAAAATCTTGTCATTGGGAAGGCAAAACAATGGAATGAATAAAGAATTTCTGTTTAAACATCTCACCTGATCAAAAGTACTTTAAAAAAAGTACCTGACACTAAATATTTATTTTTATTATCTTTTATCTGTTTATATCCTGCTTTTATTATTTTTTAAAAAAATAAGTCAAGGCAGTGAACATATCCAACACACCTTCCTCCTCCAATTTTCCTTACAACAACAGCAACCTGTGAGGTGAGTTGGGCTGAGAGAGACAATGACTGGCCTAAGGTCACCTACCTGGCTTTCGAGGCTAAGGTGGGACTTGAATTCATGATCTCCCACTTGCCAGCCTGGTGTCTTAACCACTAGACCAGACATGGGCCAAAATGGGAAGATGTTGAAGAACTCAGATATTAATTGAAACCCAGCATAGCCATTCTCCATAGTGTTCTTGGACTTGATGGCATACAGCAAAATGATCCGTTAAAGCACTTATCAGGGGAAAAAAATTAGAAGGCTGCTTGTTTGTTGGGCTTAAATGCTAGGAGGTTTGTATGGATATAAACTCATGTCAGCCAGCCAGACAGCTTGTTGAAAAAACCTGTTTCTGAGTGAATGGTGCTAATGAGCTTATTTATATATTAAATTTATATGCTACCTGTCTCACTGTTAAATGATTCTGGGCGCTTATAAATATCATAAAAACAAAGGTACAAAACATCAAAATATTAAATATTGGACAGAAATTAAATGTTAAAAATAAAAACAGACTGTGGGATAGAGGTGGAATTTTATTCCTAGTTCAGAGCCATGTTTGAGACTCTTATGGAAGGCCATAAGTGGTATCATCCAAAGGGTGGGAATCTCAGCAGAAAAGATTCTTCTCCTGTATCTCATTAGGTGGCATTTCTTGACCGATGGGGTCCACAACATGCCCCTTCTGCTGGAAGCAGTGGGGCAGACCAATCCCATTGGGCTGAGACAGTTCCCCAGTTTTCCCCAGGAATTATGCCATAAAGGCTTTAAGGGTCATAACTAATTCTTTGAATTGGAGCTGGAAGCAGACTGGCAACCAGTACAGTTTGCATATGAGCTGTGCTACGTGAGCCACCCTAGGACCCCCTAGAAATGCCCATGCAGCTGCATTCTGCTCCAGCTGTAGCTCCCAAATCCTCTTCAGGGGTGGGGTTTGAATGGCAGCGATTGAACAGGGGTTGAACTTTTTGCAAAAGTACAGGTTCCGTATATCTTCTTGTGTTAAAGTCTATTGACTTCATATTTCTTTAAAAAAAAACCTTGGAAGTTGTGAATTTAAAGAAATTAATGTTAGGGGAAATGGGTAAATGAAGCCATTCTAGACATTTCCTGTACTCAGAGATTCCATGCAGATTTTGCCTTTAGCTGCAGTTTGTTTTAGTGATTTGATGATATCGCATTTGTTTTATATAACATGCTTAGGTGAGAGCCATACTTTCACAGAACATGCTGAACCAAAATCACATGTGGAATTAAAACTGATTTGATGGAATGTAATCAATCAATGTAGCTTGACATCCAAGTTATTTTGCATATCTTTGAAATATTGTGACAATATACCGGTAATATCTTGAATACTACTATAATATGTTGAATACCAGTATAACATGAAGACAGGTGTCCTGAAATATTTCACTTCTCTTGCAAGATGCACAATAATTTAATGAATGAATACATATTTGTATAATTTCAAAACAAATTGAATGAAATTGTGATCCTGGTATAACTAAGTTCAATTGAAACAAAATATTGGAAACATATGGATTTTGTTGATATACAATGAACGATCAGTAAAAAGTTCTAATTATAGGATAAAAAAGCATATGTTTTATATTTGTGTGTGTTCCTGGTAAGGACAGAGAAAACCAGTTTATGTGAATTTATTTCAGGAAGAGAGAAACGCGCTAAAATATATCTAAGATCTGCTTTGCTTTGTCGACAGCATGAATTGAAGCAAAAAATGATGAGCCAAAATAATCAGTGCAAATCCAGGGAATAAACGAAAGATTTATATTATGTACTTTGGCGGAGATTTCTGCAAACTCAAAAGAATTTAATAGCATTTAGTGGGTTTTGTATCTGACAATATTACCATTAACCATTAGCAACTGGGCATGAACTGCATTTATAATATGCTGACTGAAATTCAAGGGATGCTGTTGTGGCTCCGTTCCTTGCTGAGGAGCTGCTTTCAGAAAGTGACTCCAAGGGGGAGCTGGAGGCAGATAGGGGCAGCACGCTGGTGGTGTCGCCCCCACCCCAGTGAGTTAGCAAGAACCGGCTGCTGCCAGCATCCCAGGGGAGTCGAGCCAAACTGGGATGAGCAGCAAATGGGGGCTGACAGCAGTGGTGAGGAGGCATTATTGGATGCTTGGGAATGCCATAGACGCCAAAGACAACAACATCAGCAAAGGCAGAGCCGGGAGGCCCCTAGTCACTGATTGGGCCACACCCTGGATTGCTTAAGAAGGGTGTGGCTGGGTTGGTGTCTTTTGCTGGGAACAACTGTTTGACTTGAGAATTCATAACTGAGATTCTCTTCGGAGTTAATCTCGGAGTTCTGGCGTCACTGGACTTTGGCTGACTTCCCGGCTCACTATCTTGTAGACTCTGGCCGGCTTTCTGGCTCTGCTATCTTTTGGACTCTTGCCCTACACTGACTGCGATTAATTGCTTGTCTAGTTTTCTCCTCTGGGGTTTTAGTTGCTATGGAAGAACTGTCTTGTGCTTCGTAAACCCTGGTGAGGATTTCAGTGTGTGCATGTGTGTGTTGGTTGGGCCTCGGTTTGGGTGAGACAGAACAGATGCCTTCAGCAAAATATTGCAGTGGATTCACCCAAGAGAAAGGTCTATGGTATTTCTATTCCATTTTTTACTCTAAGGAGGACTTTTTACTTCTCTCTCCTATCCCCAGTTATGTTTCACTGGTAATTTTTCATCTCAGAGCTAGTGAACATGCTCCATACGTACTGAATCTTGTGGGGAGTTGGGTACCTTACTACATTTTATCCCTACATTCTCTCACGTAGAAGCCAAACAGATGCATCCGAGAAATTCCCAATCAAATTCACATTTAAGGATAATGACCCTCCCTCACTTTGGTTCCCTAGCAACTGATATTTAGTCACGCTGCCTTTAATTCAAGAGGTAGTATGCAGCCATCAACTTTCTGCCATTGTTTAGACTCCTTTTAAAATTATCTAAGTCTATTGAAAGTCATGCCTAACTGTTGACAGCCATTTGTTAATTTTGCATTCTATAAATAAGTTCTTCCAATTACCTTATATAAATCTCCTTACATCTAGTTTCAATGGATGGCTTCCATTCCAAATATGATAGTATGAGAAAACCTCAAATCTACTTTTCCCAGGTCATGTGTGATGGAATGTATGCATCTGTGAGGGAGATGAGCGATTAAAAAAAAGATAAATGAATTGATAAATAAAAAAGTACTCTGAAAAGCAAAGTAGGTACAATTTCATATCAGAGTGGAAATGTACAGTATTGTGCATTGTTGCATTTTGTTCAAAGAAGACAGGTATAAAGACATTGTATATCTTATTATGCTGGCCTGTTGTTTTGTTTTGGCTTAATGTCCTGTGTGTAATCAATGGCTTATATGTTCACTTCTGATTTATTCAACAAAATTCAGTAGAGTTAAGCAAATTAGTTAATATGGTTAATAATAATTACTGTGGGCGTGCACAATATGTATCAGTGTTTTTTTCTTGGCTCCCGTTAGGAGAAATTAGTCGTTTTTCATATAATTTCTTGTGTACCTAGCACATACTTGTTCACTCTTTTGAGATACTATATTACTGCAGAATTCAAAAAACAGCATCTCAATAAATATTATGTTCGCCATCCCTTAGCTAAAAGTGCAAAAAGAATGGTTTTTATATGGAATATGAACATTTATGTTTCAATTGTTGCTAATCTCCTGGTGCTAACTTCTTGCTCTAAGCCATTTTTTGTTCCTCCAGTTTGCATCAGGGGGAAATTACTACTCAAGAGTACAATCTCCAAGGAAGGAACTTTAATCACAAGCTTCTGGAATCGTTGCTGCCTAGAGAATTTATGACAAGAATGTGTGGCTGTTGCAGCAAAAAACATGACACTATAATGGCATAGCAGCAAAAAGATCACGGAAGAGCACCTATTTGTGTTCTTAAGTGTCATTTTTTTGCCCCAAACATCCTTTGGCAAATTTCTGGCAGCTGCAACCTTCTTTCTCTTCCTCACGGTACCTTGCCATTTTGAAATTTATATCATTTGAAAGTTATCTGGTTCCCCACCTCCCGTCTTTTTTGCTGGAGCGTGCATCTATTATTTTCAGAAGCGGTAGGAGTCTATGAATAACCTAGACAGGCTGAGAAATTGTGCTGCTATCACTGGAAATGGGAGTTCATGCAAAAGTTGAAATGTAGCTGGAGCAGGCTCTGACCTATAGCACGGATGGCATCTAGGATTTGTCTCTGGGGAGTGGGGGGGGGGAGAGTTTGAGTGACAGGCCTTTCATCTCTGGGTCAGGGTAGCTTAGGCAGTAAACTTTCCGCATGAAAGCAGCTGCTGGGGCAGCAGTTAACCCGTCCCAAAGTTGAAAATCGAAGTTTTGGAAGCTCCACAAAGCCAGTTCCGTCTATTGACTGGACTCTTCCCCTGGGCTCTACAACCTCCCCATCCCCCTGTGGGACAACCTTAAAGAAAAAGCCGGCGATGAAGAAGGGCTCTGGTGGGATGTGGGCGGAGAGGGGGGAGAGGGCGGGAAAACAGTCGAAGTGGTACAAAGACCACTCGCCGCGCCGGCCCTGGTGGCTCTCTGGCCAGGCTGTTCACTCTCGGTGTCACGTGACCCCGGGGCTGTGCGGTTCTAGCCCCGATGCCTGATTGGTCCCCGGCTCCTTTTTTGAAAGCTTTATGTGGCCGTGGCAACCAGAGGCGGCTCAGCCATACTGTCCCGGCCTTTCGGAGAAGGACTCACACCCGGGCAAGAGGAAAGACCAGAAACGCACACACGCCGGCCGCGGCAGCACAGCAAGAGCAGCAGCAAGAGCAGCAGGAGGAGTTTCATCCAGGTAGGCATCAGCCGTTGGCTTCCTTTCGAGTCTAACGTCGGCGTGGGAAATAACAGGTGTCGCGTGTGCTAAAAGACTCCGTGTGAGGTTTGGGGGGCGGGCGGGTCCACAATCCTTCTGCTTAATGCGGGTGTGTGTGTGTGTGTTGCTCTTTCTCGCTCCCTTTTTCAAAGGGCTCGCGGCCCTCTTGGGAATTGCACCTGCCCCTCACAGCCTGGGAGAAGAATTGCTTTCCAAAGTAAAGTAATTTCCAAAGCCTGGGAGAAGAATGACTTGTCCCCTTGCTTTCAGAATGTAGCCTTTTGGCTCACCCAAGACGGGCGTCATAACTTTAGTTGGATTCTCAGCGTGCAGGCTGGGGTTTATTTAAAAAAAAAAAAAGAGTTAGGAAGGAACTAAAAGCTCTTGGTTTGCGGGAGGATCTTGGGACACAGGCTCTGTCTGCATGGGCAACCACTGTGGAAGTAATGCTATGAGTGCTCATCCCATTTGCTTTCCAAAGGTATGCTTAAAGTGGGAAGAAGAAACCCATTTTCAGAAAAAATGTAGACCGCATTGAGTGATTTCCCGTTTTTAAAGTAATGGATGGGGAGCACATAGAGGAGGAGATGGTTCCCCTCTTTCTGTTCCTGTGTACAATTACAACCTATAATTAATTACAAAGGCTCTGAGGGCTTGGCTATGAAAAAAAGCCTTGGAGGCGAAGGAATGAGGATGATTCCTCATCCCCTACCTTGTTTTACATGAATAAAAATACATATTAATAATTTGGTTCCTTAAGCATGCATCCTGCTGTATTAGTGTGACCTAAATTTTGCTTCAGGCAACTTTAGTTCATTTATCAAATTTATATTTCACCTCTCATCAGTTAAACAGCATACCTATTTTTCTAGCCTTGTTTTGTCCCTCATGGAAATACTATGAAGTAGATTAAACCTACTATGACTGGCTCAAGGTCACCCAGCAGGGTTATTCACTTAAATATTAAACTTATATCTCCTAACACTTAAAAGTGTTCCATTTACTCTGTATCAGTAAATGCTATGCAATGTTTCAAATTCGGTGCCTCCAGTGAGGTACTCCAATCAGGAGAGGGCATGAATTTGGCATCAGTTTAATTCCTTAATGCAGCCACATTTTTTCTAGAATTGTGTTGATGGTGCTGAATAATTGTGGGAAAAGTGGCCATTTTAAAAAGTTGCAGTGAGGTATCACTGTATGTATGTGCTGCAGCATACTGTGAAACATCTTAATTATTTTTAAAGTATGGCACACATTTGTCCCATACAGAATTATACCCTCAATTACTCTTTATTTATTTATATTACTAGCTGATGACCAGGCTTCACCCGAGTATAGTGGGGCCTGGCCAACTTGTCCCACCGCCTCCTCTGTTGCTTCCCACTGCCTCCCCCATTTTCAGTCGGCCCCACTGGGCCCAAACCCTTGCAGCCTTGGGCCAGGATGGAGGGGAAACGGCTGGGCAGCAAAGGCCATTGCTTTCCCCCCAGCCATTGTTCGTACAATTCCCAGCATTCTTTGCCCAGTTTGCTGGAGAACCTCCAATTTGCATGCATTGCCTGGTAACGGTCTGCACATGCTCAGTACAGGTTTTCTACCTTAGAGGTTTCGGGGTGTCCACTTCAGCACCCCTTTTCAGGGACAAAAACTGGTCCACCGTGTTCCTGACACCCCCTCCCCCAGTGCTTGTCTCCGGAGTTCAAAGCAGGTGCCTGTGAAGTTTGGGCCATTTCGGTGCACAGGTGAAAGAGCCTATTGGGGACATACCCACAAACAACAGCACCGAACCCTTCTCTTTTATAGATATAGATTTATAAAGCAATACATTTCACAGCAATGACTCTGGGCAATGTACAAAAATTAAAACCATCATAAAATATATGTAAGGTTAAAATAATAACCCTCAGAACCAAAATCCACATCACCAAAAGAGTTCATTTAATTTCCTGGTCCAAATGCCTCAGAGAGCAGCTAGGTTTTCAGTGCCTTAGAAAAGGCTAACAGGGATAGGGCCATCTGGATCTCTGGAAGGAAACTGTTCGACTGGGTAGGTGCAGCCATAGAGAAGGTATGCCTGCAGGCCTCAACAAGATGGTCTTTTTTGGTGGAAGGGATCCAGACCAGGCCCTCATGCCTAAATCTGAGGGAGCAATCTGAGACAGTGATAGAAAGACAACCCGATGAATAGCCCTTGAATCATACCTGGAAGCGTACTGGGAGCTGGTGCAGCTTACAAAATAGCAGTGTTACATGAGCATAATGAGTAGCACAAAACCTGCCAACTATTGCTTCCGAGTACCCCTCAAGGGCATAAGTACAGCACATTACGGTAATCCAAAGAGGAGATGATTAAGTCATGAGTCCCTCTGAGCAAGGCCTCCTGGTCCAGTAATAGGTGCAATGGTGCAGAAGACAAACTTGTCAAAGGCCAATGATGCAGCCAGACTGAGAGCCAATTGTTACATTTTTATGGAATTTTGTAAGCTCAAATTTCTCTTAGATAACTGGTTAGGAGTGTACTTCAGACAAACCTATAGGACCTGTGCAACTGGAATCCAATTCCAAGCAAATTTAAGTAAATGACTAAAATAATCCTCACAACAGTCCTGCAGCTATAGATATTCCTTGATTTACAACAGTTCATTTAGTCACCATTCAAAGTTACAACAGCATTGAAAAAAGTTACTTATGGCCATTTTTCCCACTTATGACCATTGCACCATCCCCATAGTCATGTGATTTACATTTGGATGCTTAACAACTGGTTCATATTTATGATGGCTACAGTGCCCTGGAGTCATGTGATCCCTTTTCGCAACCTTCTGACAAAGTTAATGAAGCCAGATTCGCTTAACAACCACGTTACTAATTTAAAAACTGTAGCGATTCACTTAACAAATGTGGCAAGAAAAGTCATAAAATGGGGCAAAACTCACTTAACAAAGTTTTCACTTAGCAGCATAAATGTTGGGTTCAGTTGTGATTGTAAGTCAAAGAGAACCTGTATTCCCATAGATGGGGTTGAGTTACACTAAAAGAGACACAAGCAGCTCCCCAAAGACACGGTAAGGTTGAAGGAATAACTACAGTTATCTGCCGTTATCATCATGAGGAAAGGCTGTTACTGTGTTCAGTCAGGTTCACTCTTCCTCCAGTATGTTCTAGATGTCCCTTCTATCTTTCATCACTTGGATTTCCTCTGAAAACCAGGGTATCCCCCTTAGAGAGTCCTCATTAGTTTGATCCAATCCAAGACCATGACTTCTCAAGTAGTGAAGAAAACTTCGGTCAAACCCTCTACCAGAACTCAACAGCAACCCTATCTTCTCTCTGGAACACAGTAAGGTCCATCAGGTGCCTAGAAAGGACTGTTCAAATAGGTTCAGCCTCCATGTGAAGAGGTGAGGCTCCAAATAAGTCTAGAATTAATAGGGAGTGATCTTTCCATGAGAAGGAAAGATGGTTAACATCTCCCAATTCCAGAGCAGGTTGGTCTCGTTCTGATATAAAAAAACACAGGTGTAATGTATAGCCTCCAATATAAGTCAGGCCAGGGATAACTTGTGTCAGGCGCATGATGGTCATGGACTCCCAAGCCATTGCCCATGAGCCTGGGCAATGTAGCTGCCAAACCCAGCCACAAACTCTACTAACTGGTAGGGAGATTGCTATGCCACAGGGAAAGTGGTACATAGGCAGCAAGCCCATCTATTCTCTATATAGCCCAACTTCACAAGCAACACCTCACACCTGGCAACCTAAGGAGGAGTACCCCCAAAAAGCCACTAGAGATTCTCACCTAACAGTTCCCACACACCTTCATCCTGAGCCTGGGTTTGCAGCCGACGTTACACATGAAACCCAACAGAACCTATCTCCAGGGAAAAAAAATCCCTCCTTCTGAGCCAATCAGGTTTAATGATGCAAACAAAGTTAACCACAGTTGAACTGTGGATTAATAAATGAGTTTTATTACAGGCTGACTGCATTCTTCTGTGCCATTCCAGAAGAAACTCTCTTCGCTGTTTCACCCCACAGTTCTTTGTATTACCACTGTCCATCAGCTACTATTCAAAAGAACTTTGAATAAGAAGCCTGTTATTCATTCCTCAATAGCTGATGGCATTTACGGGTACAGGACAAAGAAAGTCCCCAAGGAGGAAAGGAGAGTATCCCCACAGCTTAAAGTCGTTAATCCGATGGACCAGATAAACTAATTCTACTTTATTGTAAAGCTACATTAACAGAATCTTGCAAGTTTGAAGCAACAATTCTCTTTTATGGTTCAAGAAACTCTTGATCCCTTCTGAGCCTCCTGCTTTTCCCTTTGTCCAGCTTCAGACTATGATTTATCTGACAGTTTTCCAGGCAGCATCTCTTTGGCCCTTCTCCCAAGGTCTTTCCCATATACCATTACAATAAGTGCCAGCTTGATATAATGCCTTGGGAGCCATCTGACAGTACTGCCACTGGAATAGCCTGTGAAGCATGTCATATTATATTCCCAGTAAAAATTATGCAGTGTTAGAAGGAAAACACTAATTTGGGAAGCACACAGACAATTTAAGGCCAACTCAGTTATGAGCAAGGATCACATGAAAGCAATGGAATGAGGATGCAGCAGTAAATAAAGTTACTGGTTCGTACTTGTGCCATAGTTAGATACATGTGAAGAAAATCCCCTCTAAATAAAATGTGTCACAGCAGGTGTTGCCATTTGTCTTTCCGTGTAATATATATGAAATACCATAAATCAATGTGGTATTGTAATTTGCAATGCATCACTCTACCTAATATGACACATACAAGTTATTGCTCCAATAATAGTATGGGTGATAGAAAATTATCTTACAACAACAACAAAATTTGTGGCAAAATTGATTAAGTTAGAATAATGCAAAATTGATTAGGTTAGAATAATGCAAAATTGATTAGGTTAGAACAGGAGCGTCAAATTCGCATTGTCACAGCGGCATCATGTGACATATCACAACCTTTCCCCTCTTTGCTGAACCGGATGTGGCCAATGCGTGATGCATCCGGCCCATGGGCCGCAAGTTTGACAGACTTGGGTTAGAACAATGCAGGGTGTAATTGTTAGAGGGAGTCTGTGCAGTAGGTGGGGAGGCTTGTGTAATTGGATATCAACATTTTTAAAGCATCATTGAATCCGGAGAAATGTATATGTAAGAAATGGTATCTGAGTCTGAGTAAAAGAAACAATGTTTTCAAATTCGCCAATTCTTGCTTCAAGAGTTTTCTTTGCACCTCTTTATTTTTTGCAAAATAGTATCTTAAATTCTATAGATGTTTCTTGCAGTACATTTACATTCAATAAACAACATTTTCAAGTTCTGAAAAAGTTGGAAAAAGCCTGAAAAAGGTTAGAAAACAACTAATCTGTATAATACTATAAAGTTGTTGTATTAACTGGATGCATAAACTATTAGGCAGAATATAGTTATTAATTATAATATCCAATCTGTATAATACTATAAAATTGTTGTATTAACTGAGTACATAAACTATTAGGCAAAATATAGTTATTAATAATAATATTTTTCCACTATAATCTTTAGTGGCAAGGAGTAATGTTATAGTTCCACATATGTCTCGTCTTGGGAGTTTTGCCTCACAATACAAATGCTGTGTTTATTGATTCAGAGTCAAACATTAGCTTTCTTTTAATTCATTATTTGAGAACTACAGTATGCAGCATATATAGAATTGTGGAATGCATAATGGCAAAGTGCTATTGCAACTTAAAATTTAATTCTTGTCTCTTCCAATTAGAATTAGGTTATTATTAACTGGTGTCGCATACCATAACCTTTTTTTAAATCTTGAAACTACTGTATACTATTGAAATGAACAGAACTCACTTCCTTCTCAGTGTTTAGTACAGTATTATATACCGGTATGTCAGTATTATATATTTCTGAAAATATTACATCAGACAAAATTTCATTGTTACAGCTAAACAAATTGAAATGTCTGCGTAATCATCAATGGCTTTTTAGTTTCCTCTCATGAGAACCATGGGTGGAGTCTGTGTTTCTGGATTAGAATCAGGGTAGTAAATTTTGAGTGCTAATAGAAACAAAAATAACTCTGACAAATTTGAAATGTGACAACCGCTAATTTAAAAGATCCCAAGGCAACTGTAACGTGACATAGGAGCAGCATGAAGTACTTTAACCCAAGGCTTAGGGTTTTTTTTTAAATTAAGTGAATAAAAATGATGTTGAATGAAATTTTCACGAGGAGTAACTTCTGTTTCAAA